>VDFB02214532.1:0-10106 GCA_007258455.2 Sequoia sempervirens
AATGATGATGAGGATATTCTCAAATTATTGAACTATGCTGATGAATATGAAGGTTAGGAGATCAACTTTGGTGGATTTGTTGAAAATATTGATGGAAAGGACACAATATTTGGAAAGGAGGTCATCCAATTAAAGATGAATAAAATCCCCAAAGGCCTTGTAGCTCTTGAAAGGGTCTTTGATAGTGAAGATAAAAGTAAGATTAAGAAACCAGCTACTCTCCTAGAGGGAGGAAGGAAGCAAATTTTGGGACTAAAAATTCCCCTAAGAAAGTGTATGTAGGAAAGAATATGAATCGAAAGGCGAAGGAAATGTTGTTTACCTTGCTTAGAAAATACAAACATGTCTTTGCTTGGTCATACAATGACCCAAAAGCTTACAGAGAGGAATTGTTTTAGCATGAGATTCCTTCAGCTTTTTTTTGAAAATTTCTAGAGAGGAGGCTTTACCTCCTGCAGTGGTGCTAGAAACAGCAGGAGCAGAAGGAAATCTACCAATTGTGTGTTTTCAACAATGTACTCCTGAAATACCCACTATGCAAAGATCAGAAGGGCCCCCAGCCCCCAACATTCTACATATGATGAGACCTGGGAGGGCCAAGCTAGTATACCAATAAAGCTTCGGTCAAATCAATTTGGTGTAGATTTTTGAAATCTTCAAGAATCTTTTCATTATAATAAGACTAAACTTTACCTTGTTTTCTAATTCATATGTATTGTCTTGTTGTAGAATTCTTGTAAGCATTATAAGTTATATGCCATTTGTTATAATTTCAAGACATAAAGAGTTTCAAACTTATGGTGATCATTATAAATTTTGAGCATATATTTGATATTACTTTAAGAGTTACTTTTCACATTTTGAATTGTGGCACGCCTGTTGATTTTAGTTTAAAGTCAGTAGTGATCAAGGGCCTATTACTAACAAGACTTTGTTGAGGAAAGTATGGACAAAGTGAAGGAAGTCTATGGCTAGAGAGAGTTGATGGCAAGTAATTTTCTTATGATGGAGAGAAGAGCATGTTTACTATTGGAGCTCTTCCCCGATATAGCACTGAATGTACTGTTTCTCTTGAGGAGGCAACTAGGTAAGCATTTCATGTAATGCTTAGGTTGTATGCTTTTTGTAAATCATGTATGTTTTCTTCTCTTTAATCTAGGAGTGTTATCTATTTTCTATAAACTATTCTGGGGTTGGGGACAAAGTAAGAAAGAAAATGAGAAGAGATGACAGAGCAGAGAAATTTAGGGTGGAGATCATTTTTTCTGCAAAGATCTCAAGGCAATCACTAGAGGTTGTCCTACAAGGGGATGTGTCTGACAAATACCAGAGTGCATTGAGGGTTTTAGATATAATTCTCTGGCAACATGCTACCAGAAAGTATGTAATTGTTTGGAAATAGGTTGAATGCTTGTTGACATGCTTGAATTTTTCGTGATAATATAGTTTGAAATCAATTCCGTTATTTAGTTTTCCTTCTAATTGATTGTTTTCTATAGGAACTATCTGTTGGTGAGACAAAGTTATTTTTATTGGATCTTTGCTCCGTTAGTAAGGGATAACATGTTAGTTTAAGGACTTTATAGAAGGGCCTATGTCTGAATATGGGTAAAAACTAATTTTCTTAATATGCTTTGCTATGGTTAGGGTGATAAAAAATGTTGGATGTTGTTTCTTCTGTTTTGGTTTTAAGGAGGATGCTCCTTTTGGTTCCCTTCCCTTCACTGTTGTCATTATTGGTCTTTGATTTGCTACCTTTATTTTGTTTGTTATATTCTACACATTTATATTTCTTCTTATGGAATTTTTAGAGTCGTTGTCCTCTTATCTGTGTGCATTGGTCAGACTAGGCTTTAGCTTATTCTTCTCTTCTTAGTTCATTTAATTTCTATGTTATATTAGAATTTTTTTAATGTTTTGATCGTGTTTTAGAGTTTGTAACCAACTGTTGTTATTTGTGTGATTATTTCTTTTATCTAACAATACAATATCAATCATGGGGATTCACTTCATTAAATTGAAGTTTCATTTTAGAAATATTTGCAAAGCTATAATTTGTCAATCGGAGGTTTTCTCTCATGCATGATGATGAATTATGGAGTTTAATCTGAAATGCCGCAAAGTATTCACCTTATTGTATGTATTCTTAAACATGGATGGACTGCGGGAAACATTGAGGCATAAAGCAGTTGTTTTCGGTCTGTCTTTCTAGTTTATAGAGTCCCAATTAAGCATTAATTTTCTGGATTTATCTGAGATTCAAGAGTTGCTTATAGGATTTCATTTGGAACATTTTTCTTTATTGTTTATTTGTACTTTCTGAGATTCGTGTTCTATTTCCAGTTATATCAAGTAGAAATAAACAATAAAGACAAATGTTCCAAATGAAATCACATAAGGCCAATAGCTAAATGCATATCCTGCTAAATCAAGAAACTAAATTGCTTAATTCAAGTGATAAATTACAAACTAGAAAGACAAGCTGAACTACAATAATAGGGATAATTTTTCCAATGTACCCATCAAAATGTTTGGGGAGTACGTGATAATAGAAGGGCCTATGTCTCAATATGGGTAAAAAAAACTAATTTTCTTAATATGCTTTGCCATGGTTAGGTGATAAAAAATGTTGATGTTGTTTCTTCTATTTTGGTTTTAAGGAGATGCTCCTTTGGTTCCTTCCCTTCACCTGCTATCATTATTGGTCTTCTTTGATGTGCTACCTTATTTTGTTTGTTATATTCTTACACATTTATATTTCTTTCTAAGGAATTTTTTAGAGTCAGTTGTCCTCTTTATCTCTGCGGTGCATTGGTCAGACTAGGCTTTAGCTTATTCTTCTCTTCTTAGTTCATTTAATTTCTATGTTATATTAGAATTTTTTTAATGTTTTGATCAGGTTTTCTAGAGTTTCTAAGCAAGTGTGTTGTTTATTTGTGTGATTGTTTCTTTTTATCTAACAATACAATATCAACTATGGGATTCACTTCATTAAATTGAAGTTTCATTTTAGAAATATTTGCAGTTATAATTTGTCAACTGGGGGTTTTCTTCCTCATGCATGATGATGAATTATGGAGTTTAATCTGAAATGCTGCAAAAGTATTCACCTTTACCAGAAGTACTCCCAAACATTTTGATGGACTGTGGAAACATTATGCATGTTATTGTACTTCAACTTGTCTTTCTAGTTTATGGGTATCCCTTGAAATTAAGTAATTTAATTTCTTGATTTAACTAGGATATGCATTTCGCTATTGGCCTTATGTGATTTCATTTGGAACATTTTTCTTTATTGTTTATTTGTACTTGAGATTCGGTGTTCTATTTTAGTTATATTTCTCAAGTAGAAATAAACAATAAAGACAAATGTTCCAAATGAAATCACATAAGGCAAATAGCGAAATGCATATCCTAGTTAAATAAAAAAAACTAAATTGCTTAATTCAAGTGATACCCATAAACTAGAAAGACAAGTTGAAGTACAATAACAGGGATAATTTTTCCACAGTCCATCAAAACTTTTGGGAGTACTTGTGATAATAGAAGGGCCTATGTCTGAATATGGGTAAAAACTAATTTTCTTAATATGCTTTGCTATGGTTAGGGTGATAAAAAATGTTGGATGTTGTTTCTTCTGTTTTTGTTTTAAGGAGGATGCTCCTTTTGGTTCCCTTCCCTTCACTGTTGTCATTATTGGTCTTTGATTTGCTACCTTTATTTTGTTTGTTATATTCTACACATTTATATTTCTTCTTATGGAATTTTTAGAGTCGTTGTCCTCTTATCTGTGTGCATTGGTCAGACTAGGCTTTAGCTTATTCTTCTCTTCTTAGTTCATTTAATTTCTATGTTATATTAGAACTTTTTAATGTTTTGATCAGTTTTCTAGAGTTTGTAACCAACCTGTGGTTGTTTATTTGTGTGTGATTGTTTCTTTTTATCTAACAATACAATATGAACTATGGGATTCATCATTAAATTGAAGTTTCCATTTTGTGAAAATATTTGGCAGCTATAATTTGTCACCGGTGGTTTTCCCTCATGCATGATGATGAATTATGGAGTTTAATCTAAATGCCGCGAAAAGTATTCACCTTTACCGTATAATTCCAAACATTTTGATGGACTCAGGAAACATTACATGCATGTTATTGTACTTCTAATTTGTCTTCTAGTTTATGGGTATCCCTTGGAAATTAAGTAATTTAATTTTTTGATATGAACTAGATATGCATTGGGCTATTGGTCTTATGTGATTTCATTTGGAACATTTTTCTATTGTTTATTTGTACTTGAGATTCGGGTGTTCTATTTTAGTTATATATTTCAAGTAGAAATAAACAATAAAGACAAATGTTCCAAATGAAATCACATGAGACCAATAGCCAAATAGAGATCCTAGTTAAATCAAGAAACTAAATTACTTAATTTCAAGGGATTCCCATAAACTAGAAAGACAAGTTGAAGTACAATAACAGGCATAATGTTTCCACTGTACATGAAAATGTTTGGGAGTACTTGTGATAAATAGAAGGGCCTATCTCTGAATATGGGTAAAAACTGATTTTCTTAATATGCTTTGCTATGGTTAGGGTGATAAAAAATGTTGGATGTTGTTTCTTCTGTTTTTGTTTTAAGGAGGATGCTCCTTTTGGTTCCCTTCCCTTCACTGTTGTCATTATTGGTCTTTGATTTGCTACCTTTATTTTGTTTGTTATATTCTACACATTTATATTTCTTCTTATGGAATTTTTAGAGTCGTTGTCCTCTTATCTGTGTGCATTGGTCAGACTAGGCTTTAGCTTATTCTTCTCTTCTTAGTTCATTTAATTTCTATGTTATATTAGAATTTTTTTAATGTTTTGATCAGGTTTTCTAGAGTTTGTAAGCAACTGTGTTGTTTATTTGTTTGATTGTTTCTTTTTATCTAACAATACAATATCAACTATGGGATTCACTTCATTAAATTGAAGTTTCATTTTAGAAATATTTGCAGTTATAATTTGTCAACTGGGGGTTTTCTTCCTTATGCATGATGATGAATTATGGACTTTAATCTAAATGCTGCAAAAGTATTCACCTTTACCAAGTACTCCCAAACATTTTGATGGTTTGTGGAAGCATTATGCATGTTATTGTACTTAGACTTGTCTTTCTAGTTTATGGGTATCCTTGAGAATTAAGTAATTTAATTTTTGATATAACTAGGATGTGCATTTAAGCTATTGGCCTTATGTGATTTCATTTGGAACATTTTTTTTCTTTATTGTTTATTTGTACTTGAGATTCGGTGTTCTATTTTAGTTATATTTCTCAAGTAGAAATAAACAATAAAGACAAATGTTCCAAATGAAATCACATAAGGCCAATAGCGAAATGCATATCCTAGTTAAATCAAGAAACTAAATTGCTTAATTCAAGTGATACCCATAAACTAGAAAGACAAGTTGAAGTACAATAACAGGGATAATTTTTCCACAGTCCATCAAAATGTTTGGGAGTACTTGTGATAATAGAAGGGCCTATGTTTGAATATGGGTAAAAACTAATTTTCTTAATATGCTTTGCTATGGTTAGGGTGATAAAAAATGTTGGATGTTGCTTCTTTTGTTTTGTTTTTAAGGAGGATGCTCCTTTTGGTTCCCTTCCCTTCACTGTTGTCATTATTGATCTTTGATTTGCTACCTTTATTTTTTTTGTTATATTCTAGCCATTTATATTTCTTCTTATGGAATTTTTAGAGTCGTTGTCCTCTTACATCACATTGTGCATTACGATTTAGACTAGGCTTTTAGCTTGTTATGGCCCTGCTCTTCTTAGTTCATTTAATTTCTATGTTATATTAAATTTTTTAATTGTTTTGATCGGAGTTTCTAGAAGTTTGTAAGCAAGCTGTGTTGTTTTATTTGTGTGATTATTTCTTTTCATCTAACGATACAATATCAACTATGGGATTCACTTACCGTTAAATTGAAGTTTCATTTTAGAAATATTTGCGGAGTTATAATTTGTCGAAGGCGGGGTTTCTTCCTCATGCATGATGATGAATTATGGAGTTTAATGCGAGAAATCTTTGCCAAAGTATTCACCTTTACCCGGTACTCCCCAAACGATGGACTGTGGAAACATTATGCATGTTATTGTACTTCAACTTGTCTTTCTAGTTTATGGGTATCCCTTGAAATTAAGTAATTTAATTTCTTGATTTAACTAGGATATGCATTTCGCTATTGGCCTTATGTGATTTCATTTGGAACATTTTTCTTTATTGTTTATTTGTACTTGAGATTCGGTGTTCTATTTTAGTTATATTTCTCAAGTAGAAATAAACAATAAAGACAAATGTTCCAAATGAAATCACATAAGGCCAATAGCGAAATGCATATCCTAGTTAAATCAAGAAACTAAATTGCTTAATTCAAGTGATACCCATAAACTAGAAAGACAAGTTGAAGTACAATAACAGGGATAATTTTTCCACAGTCCATCAAAATGTTTGGGAGTACTTGTGATAATAGAAGGGCCTATGTTTGAATATGGGTAAAAACTAATTTTCTTAATATGCTTTGCTATGGTTAGGGTGATAAAAAATGTTGGATGTTGTTTCTTCTGTTTTGGTTTTAAGGAGGATGCTCCTTTTGGTTCCCTTCCCTTCACTGTTGTCATTATTGGTCTTTGATTTGCTACCTTTATTTTGTTTGTTATATTCTACACATTTATATTTCTTCTTATGGAATTTTTAGAGTCGTTGTCCTCTTATCTGTGTGCATTGGTCAGACTAGGCTTTAGCTTATTCTTCTCTTCTTAGTTCATTTAATTTCTATGTTATATTAGAATTTTTTTAATGTTTTGATCAGGTTTTCTAGAGTTTGTAAGCAACTGTGTTGTTTATTTGTGTGATTGTTTCTTTTTATCTAACAATACAATATCAACTATGGGATTCACTTCATTAAATTGAAGTTTCATTTTAGAAATATTTGCAGTTATAATTTGTCAACTGGGGGTTTTCTTCCTCATGCATGATGATGAATTATGGAGTTTAATCTAAATGCTGCAAAAGTATTCACCTTTACCAGAAGTACTCCCAAACATTTTGATGGACTGTGGAAACATTATGCATGTTATTGTACTTCAACTTGTCTTTCTAGTTTATGGGTATCCCTTGAAATTAAGTAATTTAATTTCTTGATTTAACTAGGATATGCATTTCGCTATTGGCCTTATGTGATTTCATTTGGAACATTTTTCTTTATTGTTTATTTGTACTTGAGATTCGGTGTTCTATTTTAGTTATATTTCTCAAGTAGAAATAAACAATAAAGACAAATGTTCCAAATGAAATCACATAAGGCCAATAGCGAAATGCATATCCTAGTTAAATCAAGAAACTAAATTGCTTAATTCAAGTGATACCCATAAACTAGAAAGACAAGTTGAAGTACAATAACAGGGATAATTTTTCCACAGTCCATCAAAATGTTTGGGAGTACTTGTGATAATAGAAGGGCCTATGTCTGAATATGGGTAAAAACTAATTTTCTTAATATGCTTTGCTATGGTTAGGGTGATAAAAAATGTTGGATGTTGTTTCTTCTGTTTTTGTTTTAAGGAGGATGCTCCTTTTGGTTCCCTTCCCTTCACTGTTGTCATTATTGGTCTTTGATTTGCTACCTTTATTTTGTTTGTTATATTCTACACATTTATATTTCTTCTTATGGAATTTTTAGAGTCGTTGTCCTCTTATCTGTGTGCATTGGTCAGACTAGGCTTTAGCTTATTCTTCTCTTCTTAGTTCATTTAATTTCTATGTTATATTATTAGAATTTTTTTAATGTTTTGATCAGTTTTTCTAGAGTTTCTAAGCAACTGTGTTGTTTATTTGTGTGATTGTTTCTTTTTATCTAACAATATAATATCAACTATGGGATTCACTTCATTAAATTGAAGTTTCATTTTAGAAATATTTGCAGTTATAATTTGTCAACTGGGGGTTTTCTTCCTCATGCATGATGATGAATTATGGAGTTTAATCTGAAATGCTGCAAAAGTATTCACCTTTACCAGAAGTACTCCCAAACATTTTGATGGACTGTGGAAACATTATGCATGTTATTGTACTTCAACTTGTCTTTCTAGTTTATGGGTATCCCTTGAAATTAAGTAATTTAATTTCTTGATTTAACTAGGATATGCATTTCGCTATTGGCCTTATGTGATTTCATTTGGAACATTTTTCTTTATTGTTTATTTGTACTTGAGATTCGGTGTTCTATTTTAGTTATATTTCTCAAGTAGAAATAAACAATAAAGACAAATGTTCCAAATGAAATCACATAAGGCCAATAGCGAAATGCATATCCTAGTTAAATCAAGAAACTAAATTGCTTAATTCAAGTGATACCCATAAACTAGAAAGACAAGTTGAAGTACAATAACAGGGATAATTTTTCCACAGTCCATCAAAATGTTTGGGAGTACTTGTGATAATAGAAGGGCCTATGTTTGAATATGGGTAAAAACTAATATTCTTAATATGCTTTGCTATGGTTAGGGTGATAAAAAATGATGGATGTTGTTTCTTCTGTTTTGTTTTTGAGGATGCTCCTTTTGGTTCCCTTCCCTTCACTGTTGTCATTATTGATCTTTGATTTGCTACCTTTATTTTGTTTGTTATATTCTAGCCATTTATATTTCTTCTTATGGAATTTTTAGAGTCGTTGACCTCTTATCTGTGTGCATTGGTCAGACTAGGCTTTAGCTTATTCTTCTCTTCTTAGTTCATTTAATTTCTATGTTATATTAGAATTTTTTTAATGTTTTGATCAGGTTTTCTAGAGTTTCTAAGCAAGTGTGTTGTTTATTTGTGTGATTGTTTCTTTTTATCTAACAATACAATATCAACTATGGGATTCACTTCATTAAATTGAAGTTTCATTTTAGAAATATTTGCAGTTATAATTTGTCAACTGGGGGTTTTCTTCCTCATGCATGATGATGAATTATGGAGTTTAATCTGAAATGCTGCAAAAGTATTCACCTTTACCAGAAGTACTCCCAAACATTTTGATGGACTGTGGAAACATTATGCATGTTATTGTACTTCAACTTGTCTTTCTAGTTTATGGGTATCCCCTGAAATTAAGTAATTTAATTTCTTGATTTAACTAGGATATGCATTTTGCTATTGGCCTTATGTGATTTCATTTGGAACATTTTTCTTTATTGTTTATTTGTACTTGAGATTCGGTGTTCTATTTTAGTTATATTTCTCAAGTAGAAATAAACAATAAAGACAAATGTTCAAAATGAAATCACATAAGGCCAATAGCGAAATACATATCCTAGTTAAATCAAGAAACTAAATTACTTAATTCAAGTGATACCCATAAACTAGAAAGACAAGTTGAATTACAATAACAGGGATAATTTTTCCACAGTCCATCAAAATGTTTGGGAGTACTTGTGATAATAGAAGGGCCTATGTTTGAATATGGGTAAAAACTAATTTTCTTAATATGCTTTGCTATGGTTAGGGTGATAAAAAATGTTGGATGTTGTTTCTTCTATTTTGTTTTTAAGGAGGATGCTCCTTTTGGTTCCCTTCCCTTCACTGTTGTCATTATTGATCTTTGATTTGCTACCTTTATTTTGTTTGTTATATTCTAGCCATTTATATTTCTTCTTATGGAATTTTTAGAGTCGTTGACCTCTTATCTGTGTGCATTGGTCAGACTAGGCTTTAGCTAATTCTTCTCTTCTTAGTTCATTTAATTTCTATGTTAGATTAGAATTTTTTTAATGTTTTGATCAGTTTTTCTAGAGTTTCTAAGCAACTGTGTTGTTTATTTGTGTGATTGTTTCTTTTTATCTAACAATATAATATCAACTATGGGATTCACTTCATTAAATTGAAGTTTCATTTTAGAAATATTTGCAGTTATAATTTGTCAACTGGGGGTTTTCTTCCTCATGCATGATGATGAATTATGGAGTTTAATCTGAAATGCTGCAAAAGTATTCACCTTTACCAGAAGTACTCCCAAACATTTTGATGGACTGTGGAAACATTATGCATGTTATTGTACTTCAACTTGTCTTTCTAG
>VDFB02214534.1:0-21872 GCA_007258455.2 Sequoia sempervirens
TTTATTTAGTCATTGTAGTCATTTTATTTAGTCATGGTAGTCATTTATTTAGTCATTTATGAACTAATACTTTCAGATGTGAATCAATAGAAGTTCATTGAAATTATGTTGTGATTGAAAGATATAAAACTTTAATGCTCTTATGTTATACTAGAAAAATTAAACAATTATAAAACTTCAACAAATTTGCTCAAAAGATTGAAACAACAATGTTGGAAAATAATTCACTTGTATATTCAAATTGTATATAAAATATGTTACAAAGAACTCTATATATAGAGTTTTGAAGAGAGAATCTTTCTACAGTATGCAAAAATCTGATTTATTATGCTCTTAAAACTGAAGAAAACTAAAACTAAAGCTAAAAAGCCATTGGTGTGAATGCATGTCTTCATTGTTGCACATGGGGTGGGTTGTAAATGCATCTAGAAGGCACTGATTTTGCATGCATTTTCTTCTTGCTTTGTACCTATCCATACTAAAAGAAAATTAAAATTTGTTAATATTTTTGAAAAATTTATAAAAGTTTGAAATATGAAAAATAAAGTGGGAGAATATGGAATTTCATAGCAATATAGGAATATATTATGAAAGTATTCAAGAAGAAATGCATATACAGATAGTCAAACTCCACAGTTCATTTATTCATATTTGACTAAAAAATAGTATTTAATCTACACAAAGGTAACCCTAGTCATATACAATTTCAACTGAACAATATTGAGGACTAATGTTCAAGTTTGAATCACACAAATAAAGCTATTACTAGATCTATCTGTAGCAGCAAATGACAATATTCAAATAAATACTTTCAAACCTGTAGGTGCTCATGCCAAAAAAAACTTTGTCTTTGTGACTCCTCACAACTGATGAGGGTAATATGAACTCAGAATGCTTACAATCTGAAATAATTTCCATAGAAAAAAGGTTATAAAATATAAACTTATATAATATCCTTGAACATTTACATTAAGAGAATATTAAAAAACAATAATTAATAGAGGCATTTTGGAAATCCCTTTTCAATAAAACCATTTTGTGCATATCCTATAGGTCACAGAGCTCAAAAGGAGGCAAACACCAAAGAAAAAATTAGAGCTTAAATACTTATAAATTTTCTAAGTACAAAGATGCCAGTCGGTTGATTACAATGATAATCAATCCTCTGACAGGCGCCCTTATTCATTCTTCCTCTCATCGTTTCTTGTTTGGGGTTTCTTTGTCTTATCCTTCCCAGAAAAAAATAGATCAGACCTCTCTTCCAATCGTTCCTCCTCCCCTCTATCAACAACCATTTTCTTTTTCTTCTACCTTGCAACCACGCCTTCACCCAAAATGGGGCGATCCCACACAACAATCAAAAGAATTTGTTTTTCTCTTCCAATGTAACCACCTGTCATAGAAAATCAAAGAAAACAAAAAAACAAAATTTTCAAACAAAACAAAAACTTTGATGCCCCTGCATCAGTTTATTAAAATGAAAATTGTGGCCAAGATCCTAAAATGAGCACATTTAGTTTTAACATTACAAAGCACTTTACCCTAGACAATTTTTCTTGCTTTCCTACTGTTGGTTTCATCTCCTCCAAACTCCCTCACTGGTATTGACCTTTCACTTCTCCAATTTGGCGAGTTGCAGTGCAGCCTGAAGATAAGGTTTCAACTAGGGTTTTACAATATGTTTATTAAAATGAAAAATTGCCCGCCTAATTAATTTTCCTTAATGATTTTAAAATGGAATTCAAAATAAATAAATTTCAATACATAAATCTCCCCTCACAATCAATTATTAAATATTATATTATTATATAATATTAAATATATTATAATATAATATTATAATATAATATAATATAAATATTTTGTATTATATATTGTGAAAACAGCAAAGATACAAAGCAGTAACAACACAACAGGCTATTCACATTACAGCAAGATGCAGGTTCAAAGAAGTCACTATGAAGTTACAAACAAATATGTTGTTTTCAGTTTACAGCTGGTTCAAAGGAGTCACAATGTTGTTCGATGCTGCTATGCTGTTGATGAGAACCACATGCTGCTGAGAAGGCTGAAAACCTGCCATATACCTCAAAAAGGAAGCACCACAACTGCCAAAAATGGAGAACTCTGTCATCTTATCCTGCTGAGTTTTACTAGGTGCCCAGAAACTCATTCACCAAAGAGTGGTCCCTGCTGAAAACATCCACCCTGAGCAATGGTGGAGCCCCCTCATTCTGACTACCATTTGCCATCTTTTTGTTGAACTCTTCCTGGAAGACTTCCAGAGCTCTCAGGAAAATCTCGGTAGTATACTGCCCCCTGTCCCTTAAGTTGTCTTCACAGAGATTAGCAAGCATTGTGTCCTCCTCCAAAAATTTTAGGAACTTGAATTTGGCCACCTTTATAGTCAGAATCACCTGCATAGCCATATTGTACAAAATGAGTCTTTTATTAGACTCAGTAAGTGTCCTCCTTATGCCTTTAAATTTTTCATCATTTCTCGAAATCCAAATTAGCCAAAGAATTTCGGTAGCAAAATATACCCAGAAAGTTGATATTTCTTTCCCAATTTTATTATTTCTAGCAAAAAGAAATATGTTTGAGCTGGGTTTGCCATTGGCCTCCCAGATATCTTGCTTGTGACAAAACAAACTCCAGATTTCTTTAGCATATATACATTCAAAAAATAAGTGCATTATAGTTTCCGGCACCCTACAAAGGCTGCAAATTTCAATGTCATTTGAACTTATCTTGCAAGGTAGTTTCTGCAGAGTTAAAAGCCATCTGAAGCAAGCCTTCTTTGGCTCCATTACACTGGTCCAAGCACATCTCAGCAACTTAGACCACTCACAATTGTTCAGATTGTGGTTCCAGATCCTATTCAAGTGATTGAAGGCTCTTGTTGACATGTAAGAGAGTTATACACAGTTTTTGTGTTGAGACTGATGAGTTTAGTCCCGCCATCCCAGGAAAAATATTTGTACTGCACTTCATTGTAAACACAGTTTATTGGGAAGGAAAATTCACTGCATGCCTCCTTGATGATATAATATGTTCTTCGTTGAGTTTCAGGGAGCCCGAACTCAACACCTAACTGGGACCAATCTTTTAATTGCCCCTTATCAAATATATGGGAGAAGTTCCTTATTCCTTTGCCCACCCAACCTTTAGCCGAACATCCCTGCAAGAGAGCTAGAGGTTTGCCCTTATGCCTGAGGTTCCACCAGATTGATCTATGAGAGAACAGGGTATTGTTTGTAAAAAACTTGGCATTGGTAATATGTGCCTTGGCATACTCCCAAGCTTTCCAAATGCTTTTAAAGACCAACGAGCCCTCAGGAACCATAGGGTGTTGACTGCTGAGGATATCACTCAGGGGGAGGTCTTTCCAGACCTTTGCATGCTTAGGAACATCCCTCTGAATGTTGTTCCTGATCAGTATTTTACATGGCTCATCACCATCAAGGGCTTTGAAGATCCATTTTATAGCAAGTGCAATCCCTTGCACTTTCAGGTCTTTTAGTCCCAATCCGCCTTCTGCTTTACTCAAGCAACACCAATCCCATTTTACTACATGCTTCTTCCTCTTGCCCTTCCCGTCCGACCAAAGGAAGCCCCTTATTTTCTTCTGAATTTCATCCACCTGATAATTGCTGAACAACCAAATAGAAGCAAAATAAAGGTTGTATGAAGAAAGGATTTTTTGACAAATCTGAATTCTCCCTGCCAAGGAGAGGTATTGCCTATTCCATCTACTCAATTTTGCATCAATCTTTCTTTGAATCCAGTACCACATTTCCTTCAAGTTGGGGCTAACCGCAAAGGGGATGCCCAAATACTTGACTTGCTTAAGAGGGCCACCCCACTGTATACCAAACCTAGAAAGCCAGTCTGGAGGATTTTCTTTCCACCCCAACATGATGGACTTAGAAAGAGAAATCTTGGCACCAGAAGCAACACAAAATAGATCCAACTTCACCATCAAGTTGGAAATATTAGCTTCATTTAGCAGGGGAAAGAGAGCGGTGTCGTTAGCAAACTAGATGTTTATAAGCTCAGTTTGATTGGGGAGAGTTATACCAGCAACCTTGGCTGAGCCACTATTGGTCCCGAGCATATAATGCAATGCATCTGAGGCAATCACAAACAGAGCCGGGGCCAAGGGGCACCCTTGCCTGATTGACCTTTCAAGAATAAATTCCTCGGTGAGGGAGCCATTCACGTCCACCTGTGCAACTGCATCTCTAAACAAAGTGGCCACCATGTTACAAAAGGAGATCGGGAAGCCAAAGGCCTCCAACATCATATTGATAAATTCCCATTCAACCCTGTCATAAGCTTTCTCAAAGTCAAGTAATACCATTGCTGCTTCCTGGTTTGCTACCCTAGCCCACTCCATCACTTCCCAGCTTGTAATTAAATTTTCAAGAATATATCTGCCCTTAATGAAATTGGTTTGGGTGTTGTTTACAAACCTTGGAAGAATGTTAACCAATCTTCTTGCTAAAACTTTGGCAAGGATTTTGTACGACACATTCAGCAAGCTTATTGGCCTCCAGTTCTTGGTTTGAGTTTTGTCACCTTCTTTGGGCAGCAATTTTATAATGCCTTTGTTTATATTTCTGCCAAGTGAACCTCTTTCCAATGCCTCCTTGTATACCAGAAACAAGTCATCCACTATCCAATCCTCAAAGGCTTTGTAGAACTCAGCAGGAAGACCGTCAACACCTGGAGTCTTGTCATTTTGAAGGGACTAGATTGCACTTTTGATCTCACCCTTGGAAATATCTTGGCTTAGAGCAGTTGCCTCTTTCCCATCAATTTTCTTTGGAATGATATCCTTGATTGGCTGTCTTGCATTCGAGTAGCCCTCCCCCTTACTTTCTGATGTAAACAGATCTTTATAGAATCTGAAAAAGAGGCCTTTAATGTCCTCCTGATCTGAGACGAGGTTCCCTTCATGTTGAATCTGCTCTATGTGTTCTTTGATATGCTTTTCCTTTATCATCCTAAAGAAAAAATTTGAGCCTCTGTCACCACTTTCCAGCCAGTTTAATTTGGCTCTTATCTTGAGCCCTTGAATTTTTGAGTTTTGCAGCCTTCTCAAGGAATCCTTGACATTCCTATATTGTTCCCCACTGACTTCATTTTTTGGTTCATTCTGAAGATCAGATTCAACTTGAAGGAGCTTCTCTTGGAGCAGTCCCTCCTTCCTCCTCCCATCAAGGGCTTTTTTCTTTCCTATCAGTTGGAACAAGGATTTCCAACCTTTTGTGTTCAGTTCCCATCTCTCGATGGCCCCCAACCCCTTGTACATCCACAGGTTAATGTCTCTGAGAGATTTAATTGCGGACACACAGTCATTATCATGGAGCAGCCTCGTGTTAAGGAGGAAGCTCCCTTTTTTCCTGCTGCACTTCTGCCCCACTTTTAGGAGAAGCCTTATTCTTATTGGGTGATGGTCTGAGAGCGTATATGGGTGGACTTCGACTTTGCATCCATCCCTCAACAGATCAGGGGTGTAGTGATCTTTATTAAAGTAGAACCTATCCAACCTACAGTAGATTCTTTTACTCCCCTTTTGGGCGTTACACCAAGTGTACCAAATGCTGGGGCAGTCCTTTTTCCCACCTTCAATGGGGTCAATCAAATTCAGTTTGGACATTGTTTTCAGCCAAAAGAATTTTTCATTACCCTTCCAGTCCATCTCCAGACCCCCATGCTTATCCTCTTTGTTTTCAACCATGTTGAAGTCTCCACCCAAGATCCATGGCACATCACTGAGGTCACCAAGCCATTTCCACAACTTGATTCTTTCCCCATGTTCATTTGGGGCATAAACCGAACATATCCCAAATGAGTGATCATCCTTTTTCATGGTGATCCAGACCACCCTATTGCAAGGGGAGGTTCCGGACCCAGAGACAAACTGACTCCATTCACTGGAGATCATGATGGCAGCTCCTCCTCTGCCCTTTTCATGTTGAGTAGAGAAGTGAGTGGCCCCCCTCCAAATGAAATTAAGGTTGGTTTCGAGGGTAAACCCAACAGATTTGACTTCCTGCAGTAGCACAACATTTTTGTCCTTGCATTGGTTTAATAATCTTCTAAAAACCTATTTCCTGTCAGGGGTTTCCAGCCCCCTGACATTCCATGAAATGCAATTAAGATTCATTATTGTTTAGAGGGTTGGGAGTCTCTTTGTCTGCTTTGAAGGTTTCAAAGCATTTTGGCACTTTAGGTTCAACTTCCATCTTTTTAGCTATTGGACTTTGGATAACCGTGCTTCTCTTTTTCCTTTTTGTATGTTGGAGGACCTTCAAGCTCCCATTTCCTGCGGGGATTATCTTGTCCTTGTCTTTCCTCGGCCTCCCCCTTGGCCTATGCATCTGCTCAGGTTTGGAGATGTTTTCCCCCTCCATGGCTCCCTTAAGAGCTAGATCCTTTTCACAGTCTGAATTTACAAGGACTATCTGAGGTTCAATGTTGTCATGAATAGTCTGGCAGCCATTAGAGGTTCCCAAAACAGTCACCATCTTACTATTTGAACTTGAGGCAATTGGGTCTATTTCTCTGCCATCCTAACCTCTGCCACCCCCCAACACTCCAATACCCACCGAAGTATCATCGGTGCATTGAGCACCAGGGGTAGGAGGGAGAAACCCTATTTCAGTCCCTTCTACCTCAACAGGCCGACCAGTCACCAATCCATCGGTGATACCTGGTGGAGTACAAGAGGATTGAGTGCTGGCCTCAAAGGCCGATATGATCTCTTTAATGTTGGCAGGCTTATCCTTATTAGTAGGATCAAATTCTTTGTTATTTTCCACTTTATGCAATCTAAAATTTTTGAGGAGAAAGGTCTGCTCTTCTGGCTCTCCAGGCCCTTTCATCCCCCTAATCTTGCATCCATTTTTTAGTGTTTCCAACACCAATTGTTGGGCATTTTTCTTCACCCTCACATTGCTGGATGTCACCTGGGGAACAGTAACAGAGGGTTCTGACTGTCTTGTGGCAAGGGCCTCGGCTGGTGACAAATCAAGTGGAGCAAGAGGACCACCATTTCTTGGTTCTATTTCGTCTTCTCCATCGGAGTCACTAAGTGAGTCCATATCCATACTACCATCCTCACTATTTTCTTGGGGCTCAAAACTTCCACCTGAGAAGTCAGTCATTAGTTCTCCCAACAAGGATTCGTAGGTTTCAATGTTTTCTTCTAGATTTGGTACAGTGTGCTTTTTATTTCCATTATTGGGTACGGGAATCTGCTCTGGTATGTCCATAGGTTTGTTACCGTCACACACACCTTTTTCGAGGGTTTCATCTTCCTTGTCTCCACCCTTCCGGGTATCAACAAGGGTGCTCATATTAGCATGAATACTTGGATTTACATCCTTGAAGCCTGCAGGTCTATCTTTGTTTCCAAAATTTGACTTCTTACCAGTGTGGTTTTTTGAAATTAACGGGCAGTTCCTCCTTACATGCCCTTCCCTATGACATAAGTAGCAGGCATTCAGGCCGCCTAACACTTCTAGAGGACACTCTATGTCCCTAGTATCCAGTTTAAGCAACAGTAAGTTGGGTAGATCAACACCCGGAAGGATGGAGACTAAGGCCCTCGCGTCAGTGTGAGGAAGGGATAATTTTGTGTTATCAATCCTGAGAACTTTACCATATGGCTTGATCAGGAGTGGGAGGAAATTCCAGATTCTGGGAGGCAAGTTTTTAATAACTAACCATCTGGGGCTCGAAAGAGCCAAAATTTCATCATTATTGGCATCTGGCGACCAGGACAGTGCCCTAAAAATATTTTTTCCAACACTCTAGAACTGTTTATTAAGCACCCGTGTTTGCATTTCGTGATTTTTGAAGAAAATTACAAATAGCCCTTTTTGAATCATTCTGCAGTATGAGAAATGTAACCCTAACTTTTTACCCCAAACATCATTTAGCCAGGAATCCATATAATTCCTCACCGGAACCCTACTGGTGTCCACGACAGCCAAGAAAATCCCTACGTTTCTAAGTTTTAAATCTTGCTCACCCAAAAATTGACACAAAATGGGATTTGGAGAAATGATGTCAATTTTAGGGGCCTCGGAGGAACACTTACCTCTTTCGCCCTCTCCATTCCTGAGCCCGTCACTTGTCTCCACCACAAAATTGGCCCCTTTAGGAAACACAACTCTTTCTTCAGCTACAACGTCTTAGAATAACTTTGCCTGCCCACCCGAAGCCCCGTTTGAAACACCACGCCGCCATCAGGAGTAATATTATAATATTATATAATATTATAATATTATATAATATTATAATATTATATAATATAAAATTACTTGCTTTTGAAAATATTATGATGATTTGATTAATTGTTTTTAAAATAATTGGTCATTCAAATTTAAAGTTCAATACAATTCAATTGAACAAGTAAAGTTCAATATAGTTCAATTGAACTAAAAAATCTAAAAAGTCTAGAAGTAGAGATTTATTTCCTTCCCAACATATTAAAAAGATATAAATCAATAGCTTTTTTACTTCAAAATGTTATATAATTTTTTTCAAATTAGAATGTAGTTAAATTTTAGAATATAAAATGATTTGCATGCAAAAAAAGAAAAAATAAAATAGAAAGGTTGCTTTTATATTTAAATACTATATTTTAATTATTTTAAAACTACAATCAGTAATTGTTAAATTATTTTAAAATGAATATGCAATTTAATTTAATTCATTTATATTAATATAATTTGTGGCCTCACCACCTTTGCCTAATTTTTTTAATTTTATAATATAATATTAATATCATATATATATATATATATATTATATAATATAATATAATATTATAATATATTATATTATATTGTATTTTAATATAATATATCATTATTATATTATAATATAATACAATCCACTCCATTAATTCAAAATATTTTCTGAATTATCCACTTTAATATCATATTGTTTAATTTTTACTTGTGATAATTTGGTGGTTTTTCATCAATTTAGAAGAAACTTTGGTGTTCATATGATGGCACCACAAAACAAAATATTTATTCCACAAAAGTATTTATTGTGTTTTATTTGTAATATTTTATTATTGTTATAGTGGGCTGCGATTGAAAATAGGAGTCTTAGCAGTTTAGAGTATGTTTATTAGGAGGTAGAAAATTATGGCAAAAGATTTAATAATGAACACATTTATTTATTTAGTCACATTTAGTCATTTTAGTTTGTGATTTTTGATGACCCGGATTAGTCCTTATAAATGACCAAATTGAATCATTTATTTTCCAAATTACTACTAGTGTTAGTCATGTGACTAAAGAAGTTTTGAATCCGCGTAGTCATTTATTGCAAATTCTGCACATTGTCTTGGAAAATAACTTCTTCATCTAAAATATCAATGACATTATGGCCAATCATCAACACCACCCGGGTGGAGTCAAAGCATAAAATCCTTTTCAAAAAAAACCAAAATCCAAAAACATCCAAAATCATAGAAGAATCTAAAACATTCAAAAACATCAAAATCCAAAACATTCAAAAACATAAAAATCCAAAAGAAACAACCTCAAAATCAAAATAAAAAAAGTCAAATATTTGAAAAAATCATGTGTCTGTATACTTGCATCACAATAATCAATCATCCATAATAAAATGATCATCGCCTTCATCCTTTGGCAAAAAAAACATAAACAAGCACAACAATCAACAAAAACAAACTTCAAATGGAAAATCAAAATCAAACCAACAAACCTTTAAAACAAAATCAAACTCTTGATCATTTTTAGACATGTCAATCGACCTTATATCAACAGCCTATCAATCAACTTATCAACCCATCATCATCCTATGCAATGCATGTCCTAGGATATATCATTCTGACAATGGGCATCATTTGGTTATCACTTTGGATTCTTATCCTATCAAAATGCATCCTTTTGGTTGAAGATATGAAGAACATTGACTTGTTTGTGTACTTGATCTTTTCCTTTTATTTATCTTATTGCACTCATTCCAATGACCTCTCGATGATGTTTACTCAAAAAAAATTAGAGAGAAAGGAATGGGGCAATGATCATTATCCTCTTGTCACATTCTGCTTGTTGGATTCTTATGTATAACTTGGTGAATATTTGCTTTCATTGGAAGTGCGTCCTAGCAAAGGTTTATGTATGTCCAAGTGTGAGCAAAGATACTCCTATTTGTTTGTCAAGGAACAAAGTCCATCCACCACCAATTTTCGTGCCATCCTAGTTCTTTATACCTTGATACATTGTGCCTATGTGTGTTATCAAACATAAGGTAAGTAGCCCTTTTAAAGTCCCAATTCCTGATAAGAAAATCATCCATCATCATCCATTTCTCATCGTCATCTCTAATAAAGTCTCGTCAGATCATAGACTTGTTGGATCCTCTTGTCATCATCTCATTTCTTGTTTCTTCTCTCCATGCTAACATGACATCACCAATGCACCCATCTTGCATCCACAAACCATTAGCATATTGTAATCATAGCATATGACATCATCCATCTCATCCGCCCTGCATACATTACATCATCATTTTAAGTTTTTAGGATAATATAGATTGGTTATTCCTAAGCATCACCAGGAAAATATGTGACTGCATCATCATCATGGCATCCATGCATGAACCTGCTATCATGAGATTGAACCTCAAATAAAATATTTTCACTTGGTCTCCTTGAGGGAAATGGCACTGCGTGTACTTCTTTTCTATTAGGGCATCGAAAAAATCGGAAAATTTTGAATTTGATGTGACAAGTTTATTTCTTGAACCAACATAGCAAGAACATTGCTTGAAGGGGGAAAAATATAGGCGCACAAAGATTGACATCATGCATGTGTATTCATATCAATTAAATAAACCAAGTTTGGTTGGTTCCAATCTCTAAGGATTATCCATTTAAATTGAATAAATTAACTTTATTTAGTTTGAAAGCCCTATCATTACCTCATTTTGATTAAATGCCGTCAATTTTAATCAAATCCCTAATGACCATCTTTCGATTTAATTCAATATGTAAAGGCCATTTAAATTGAATAAATTAAATTTATTTAATTTAAGCCTATCATCATAGTTTTATTTAAATAAATCAAACCTTTATTTAATTAAATCTGAAATCACCTTTCATCTCCCTTTGATTTAATTTAAATCCCTAAATCTAAATCAAATGGGTCAAAATCACCTAACATCATCTAAGTTAATCTAATCATGATTAATCTAATCTAATCACCCATAACATCCTCTAGCTTTTCCCACTTGCACAAATAAATCAATTTATTGAGTTATTAATTCATAATTTTCTTTCAACTTGGCATAAAAAGAGAATATTCTTCCAAATTTGAATCCGCCCCCAATTTGACATGTATATCCAACAAAGCATTTAAGAGGTCTTACATGTCTCTTACATGTATCTTGCAAAGGTCAAACTCAACATTTAACTCTCAAATTCAAATTTTAAATCTCCCCCTCTTTGGTATATTGACCAAAATGTGCTCATTCCTCAACCTATCACAAGTTGACAAGTGGCTCCTTCCTATTGGTTGGATTTTAGTCCCACATCCTCCAGGTTTGGAATTATTTTATCCTTCTTAGCTATAAATAGAGGCCTCCTCTATTGTATTACTCCTCCACAACTCATCATCTTGATCATCAACATATCTAGAGCTTATCAAGGATTGGGAAAGGGCTTCTTTCCACAAAAGCACCAATCCCCTATGGGATAAGATTTGATTCATGTTATTGTGCTATCAATTAGTATTATTGTTGTTTTGTTTGCATTATGAATTATGATTCAATATTTCATAGGAGTGCTTGATTTACTTTATTTCATTTTCTAATAGTGTTTGTTGGTATTTGAGGTAAATGTAGAAAAAGTGCTCATATAGGATTTCCACCAAAAATCTTGAAATGTAGAGGTTTCAATGAATGAGTCATCCTCCATAAACTCTTTGCTTGCCTCTACCCTCAAATCATCTGCAATATTCATTCCACAAATGTCAAGATTCCCTGATCTGATGATACTCTGTCCTAAACTTGAAGCAATTTCTCCTTCGTGAGGAGGCATTCCTATCTGCATTTCCTCAAGGGTGACATAAATATCATCTTCATCTATGTTAGAATAATCAACCACTCATTTTCTTCAGTTCTTTGCTTCTTTTGAGGTGGCTACTTAGGAGGGGTAGAACTTTTAGGGGGTGAACCAAGATCAATTATAGGTAAAGAGGTCTATGTAGGAGGAGTTGGAACTACACTCTTGGGAAAGTCTTCTTTTGGTTCTTTAGAGATGATAGGGGCTATTGAGCTCCTTTCCTCACTTGCTACTTTCTTCCTCCTAGAATAAATCCTCAACTGTTTTGGTGGTTGATATGGAGGTCTTTCTTCTAATGTTATTTCAACACTTTCTTCAACCACTACTTTGTTTCCTTTATTAGGAACCTCCTGTTGTTCTCTCAAAACACCAACAACATTCTCAAAATTTTCCATGACATACATAGCCCTATTGAAATCACCTTGTATATTTGGCAGAGGATCATATTGAGGATTCTTCTTCTTCTTAGCTTCCACCATATTTCTATAAGCTTGGTATTTGGCTTTTTTTTCATTTTGTTCCTCAAAGTTAAAAAAAATCCTAATAACATCCTGAGGGTAATCAAAAGCATGTACAAAGGTACCCATTTTCTTATCTTCTTTGAGTTTATTGATGAAGCCTTCAGGATGATGATGCCTTGGGCTCATAGTCATCAGTTCATAAGGAATTAGTAGATGTTCTAATTCATTTACTATCCCTTTAGTCACAATGTAATCTGTGAATATTGTCCACTCTGGGAAGAATGAACCCTTCCATGTTGATTCAGGTAGATATGCTTCTTGTGCAACTCCCAACTGCCTCGTGATCTCAAGGAAACCTATTCTCAAAGGAACATTTGCAGGAAAAACATATGGACCCAAGCCACTGCCATATATCTTGAAAATTGTCTTATCACAATACAAAATCAAATCTCCCAAATTATGACTCAAATTGAAATCTAGCCTTAGCTCCCTAGGTCTCAAGAACTCATGGATTTCCTTAGGGATCCTAGGTGGTTTATATACCAAGGCCCTCCTTATCTTGGATGTAAAATCATTTCTAAACATTACAAAATTGTACCTCTTATCATCTTTATCCAAGATACGAGTCTAACATTGAATTGGTAAGTTAACATCACCCCTCTTCCTTTCCAATCTAATCTCTTTCTCAAAGGCTCTTTGTCCCTTATATAGGAAGATATGCATTAACAATGAGTACCACCAGAACTTCACCCATTTTTTTCTCTCTTGCAATTCAAATAAGCCCTTATGGATGTGTTCATATAGATAAGTTCCATAATCATAAACAATGTTAAATGGTGGGTGTTGTAGATGTGTGGACAGGTAGCTATACTCCTTTTATAATGTGTTAGGTGGATTGGCACCAAAAATTTGGTAAAGGGAGTGTACAATCTCTCTAAAATAACTAGAAAAAAGAGCTCATTGGGAAAGGTTCGAGCTCTCTATCATCAATCCTAACCTTCCTCTGTTGTTTCCCAGTTCCAACCACTACAGTATGTAGAGGAAACATTTTTGATCTAATGAATACCTTGGTATTGTTATACTCTATTCTGATAGTATCCATATCTAAAGAAATCATATTTGAATTCCTTTCATGCAAGTCAAAAACCTTTTCAATCTCTTCCTTGGTTAATTTTATAATAACCACCCCATCATATGTTTTGATTGCCTTAGAAACTGGATCATATTTTGATGTGATATATTTCAAGAGGTCCACATCCATGTACACATTGGGAACAATCAGTTTCCCCATATCCAAATTTTGTGGGTTACTAAAAGGAGACCTAAGGTTTCTATTTCCAAACCAATGTTGAAACATCTGCCATCCTATGTAAGGTACCTTGGAATCCTTGATCAAGAAATCTTTATCTATGAAACCCTCCTTCATAGTAGGGCCACGAAACAAGACCATTCCCTCTAGTTTCTTATTTGTAGAATGGGGTAGTAAATCAATCACATCCTGTGAAAGGGTTCTCTAGACTAGGTAGAGGAAGAAGCACCTTGAATTTTGGGATCCATGGGCTTGAATATGCAAGAGCTCTCACAAAGGAATTTTAACTACTCAATTTCCTAACTACAATTTTTGACTTAGGACGAGAGCTAATTCAGGGCAATTTACAGGGCTACAAGTTTTTTTAAAAGCAAAGATTAACCCTAATTTTAAAGCAATGAAAGAAAAATGATGAAATGCACTTTTTTTTAAACAGATTAAAAGAAAACCCTAACTCAAAAAACTGAAAAGGCATAATTTTTTTTTTTTTGTACTTACTGCTTTCAACCATGACAACCCCTTATGCTGGCCAGGATAACTTTTACAATTCACTTCTCATCTCTTCGTATTTCCTTGGACACATCTTCAAATATTACATAAGAAAGAGTTGACCGGATACACAAATTTTTGAAGGGAATTGAATAAGTTTATAGGTCACCTCCACCATTAATGCCCATTCGCGTGAAGCAAAAAAATTGCAACATGCGTACTTGCATTTTTGAATATGCACCATTGATCCATGGTTGAGTTGGGCATCTCAAATGAATCAGATTGAGTCAAACTCTTTTGAATTTGCAACACCACTCTAGCTTAGACGAACAACCAATAGAAATTTGCTGACAAGACTCTCCCTGTGTATGAGAAGGCCCCACCCACTGGTAGTCATAGAGCGCATGTGGCAACATATCGTGGGTCTCGTTGTTTTTAAGGAACCTGCATATTTCTTCCACAAGCTAGCGGCAAACAACTGTGATCATCCTTCTTCATTTTCTTAGCACTGTCGATCTCAAAGTTCTAGGCGTTGAGATGGGACACATCGATCAGGCACACTTACACATGGTGTTATTTCGCTAACCCCACAGTGATTAAACTTTATTTGTTTCAAATGGATGGGCCAATAGGGAATGATCCAGATTGAATCTCGTGATCTCATGATCATCAAACCTACATGAACATACAACAGTTAATCTTAAAAGGGCGCCTTGAATAGGCCGACAAGATCATACCCCTCAGGGATTTATGACTTAAGCGTAAGTCATTTGTATGTGAAATATTAAAGGTGAACTTTAGAAATATTTAAGGCACCTTGCGACCGAGGATGACCGAACAACTCTAAATGAAGGAGCTAGTAAGAGATGTGAAACCATGACTAAAGAGGTTAATTATATCACTAGTAACCAAACCAACAAGTCAATGCAGAAATAAGACATCCAAGGACTATAAGGGTATTTTGGATGACAATTCTATTCAAATAAAACCCTAAACCCTATGTGCAATCAACATATTATGCTCATATTGAGGATAGAGGACCTCAAAATATCAAGTATTTTTGGAGGTCTAATAGGTTCATCTTCTAAGGTAAGCCAATATATCATGATACCATGGGGAACCAAGAACAATGATTACACATGCAAGTTTAGATTATGGGATTTCGAAAGCTGGTACAAGTTGTTCTACCAAGAATTCACATTGAAGGATGTTGTGGGGCATATCTAGTAATGATCGAATTGTTTCCATAAAATTTGGTACTCAGTTGTTCATGCGAGGAACCTATTCAAAAGTTATATCTATGAAAAGGTCCTTTAGACTTTCTACCATATTTTTGTAAGGATTGAGTTTATCATCCTTATTTTGGTATTCATTATTGACTTGGTTAATAACCAACTATGATTCCCCATAGATTTTCATCTCTTGTATCTATCATTGAATTGTTATCCTTAAGCCCATTATTAGGGCTTCATACTCCACAATGTTGTTATTACATGGAAATGATAACCAATATGAATTTGGAATATAATAAAATTGAGGGGTGATAAAAAAAAATACCTACCCTAGATCCATGTTGGGTAAGTGATCCATCAAAGTGCATTTTCCACTGATTTGTTGTATTGACAAGGAATACTGATTCATCAAGGAATTCAGATGTCAAAGGAAGAATAAATAGGTGCTTCTTCCAGTTAGTCTATGATTACTTGTCCTTTGATTTCCTTGTGTTCCATGTACTCTATGTCAAATTTAGTTAATATCATTACCCATTTGGCCATTCGCTCAGTGAGAGTTGCTTTGGATAACAAGTATTTTAATGGGTCAATCTTTGCAATAAGCTTGATTTAATGCGATAACTTATAATATCTGAACATTTGTGAATAAAAAAACATTTCCAAGCATGATTTCTCAATGGATGAGTAATTATTTCATAGCCTACCAAGGTCCTACTGATGTAATAGATAGTTCTTTATTTTTTTGTTTTCATCATGTGCTAGAAGAGCATGTAATTTTGCTGATGTTTTTGAGATATACAAGATCAAAGGTTTGTTTGGTATTGGTGGCATGAGAACTCAAGGTGTGGATAGGTAGTCCTTGATCTTATGGAAGGCTTTATCACACTTCAAATCCCACTTGTAAGTTATTCCCTTATGGAGGAGATGTGAAAAGGGTGAATTTTATCTAATAGTTATGCTATGAATCTTCAAATGGATTGCAACCTTCCTTGTAACCCTCTCATCTACTTCTACATTTGTGGTGGTTCCATTTCTAGGATGGCTTTCACTTTTTTTGGATCAATTTCTATCCCTCTTTGTGACACAATGTAGCCAAGAATCTTCCTTGATATAACCCCAAAGACACACTTTTTCAAGTTCAACCACACCTATACTATTCGAGCCTATCAAAGATGGGTCCCAATACCTCTATGTACTCACTCCTTTTCTTTGACTTGGACAAAATATCATCCACATAGTCTTTAACTATTTTGTGGATCATGTCGTGAAAGATGAGGGTCATTTCTCTTTGATAGGTCACTCCTACATTCTTCAGCCCAAATGGCATCATATTCCAACAATATGTTCCCCATGGAAAAGTGAATGCAATTTTTGTTGATCCTCCTTGGAAATAATGATTTGATTATAGCTTAAAAAACCATCCATGAGTGATAAATTTCATGTCTAGTTGTTAAATCAACGATGATGTCAATGTTAGGAAGAGGGAAATCATCCTTCAGGCATGCTTTATTCAAGTCCCTGAAATCCATGCATATTTTGATTCCCTCAATGGGTTGGATATTGGTACTAGGTTTGAAACCAACTCAGGATAATCTATTGGTTGGATGAATCCAACGTCAAGAAGCTTTTGTAACTCAAGTTTCACCAAGAGTGCTATATGAGGGTGCATCTTCCTTAATTTCCACTTCACTAGTTTGGCTCCAGGATAGGTTGGGATTGAGACCTAGAATATCTATGTATGACTATGAAAAGTTGGTTCTTCACTCTTTCAAGAATGTTGCTAGGTTTTTCTGTTCTTCATCCAACAAGGATTCGACATAGAAAGTTATCTTGGGTGCTTCTTCTATTATTACATTGATTGGGGTAGCCTTTTCTGCTAGCACTATTGACTTTTCTAGATACATTACACTAAGGGGGAGATTTAATCCCTCATCCTTGGGTGCCTTAGATAGGTTTTCACCTTTAGATGCATCCTTTATTTTTACTATTTTAGGATCAAAAAGTGCCACAGTGTGGTTTTCTCTCAAAGATCTGCATGTTATTTGCATGTTGTCCATTTTGTGACTGAAGGATTCAATTGTCTCCCCATAGTATGCCCCTATGTCTATCTCTATGTCAAAACTAGCTTTGTGATCTACCCATGAATTCTGAGATTACTTCATTGTTTTCAAATAAATCTAGAATTGGTGGTCCTTGTTGGTCCCAGTCAATGAGTTGGGATATACTAGGCTGATTTATGTGGTTTGGTCATTTGGGGTACAATATGTTGTGAATATCATGAAGAGAGAGTTATTCTCAAATAGGTTAGCAACATCGAGAGGGAAGTCATCTAGGGTAGTATCACGCAATGTGGGTAACCAAGAGGAAGCCTCAACCCATTTAGTGGAAGTACCTTTTCCAAGAAGGGTAACCTTAGTAGTAGTACATCCTAGGCCAAGATTCTTTGGATGTTTCTTAGGAATGATGGGTTCTAGCAAACTGTTTTCATTTTTCCCCAATTTCTTGTTCTTATTATATCCTCATCCCTTAATTAACTACAAGCCTTTATTTTCATCTTCCATGTGAGGAATAGGATGGGTTGGTCATCCTGATAGAGTAGTTTAGAGACATCCTCCTCATTGACATCTTCTTTGTTCAAACCCCCCCACTTGGTGAAGGTGGTAGCTTCCATCTTTATTGTTTTAACCACCTTGTTAATAAATGTGGGTTTCCCATGAGATTTGGGAGAAAGAGGTAGATTCCCCAACACAAAAGTATCCTTCATTCATTTGTAGATTCCACAACCATCATCCTAGATCATTTCTTTGATATAAGGGATGTTCTACACAATGGGTGTTTTTGTTTCTGAGGTAGATGCGAGGGATGATGGGTCGACAAATGAGGAGGATGGTGTTGGCCCTTCATCATGTTTAGGGATTTGAGGTATTTTTTAAAAATTGGCCTCAAGGTTCTTGTAGTAGTAAAAAGGCTTAGGATCTCCGTGGATTGTGACTTCTCTATCCTCAAAAGGAAATTTTACACATTGATGATAGGTTGAAGCTATATCTTTTAGGGCATGGATCCATGGTCTACCAAGCAAGATGTTGTAGGGGAGATAAAGGTCTAACACTTGTTATGTAATATCTGTAATGATGGGTCCTACTTGGATGGTTAGTGTGATGACGCCTTGCGATACCCGCTCTTGATCATCATATGTTCTAATGGTTGTACTCTTTTCATTTTCCATACCATCTTCTTAATAACCCAAATTTTTGATCAACTAAAGGGTGAAAATGTTTAGACTTGTAACTACATCTACTAAGACTCTTTTAACCTTGTTCTTATGAACAATTACATCAAGGTGTAAAGAATAGTTGTGAGATGGTTGTGACGATAGGTCTTATTTTGAGAAGGTAAGCAGATGAGGGATAGTGATATACCCTACCATAGCTTGAAATTTCTTTATATTCATATCCCCAAGGATAAATGATGCAAATAAATCCTTCTCTAAGATTTCCTTATGTGTGAGGGTGAGCCTTAATAGTTCCAAGATAGAGATTTGTGCGGGGGTCTTCTGAAGCTGATCTAGGAGGCTATATTTGCTAGGCTTTGATGTTGGAAAAGTAGGTTGCACCCAAGATTGAGATGAGACTCCTTTGATGGTAACTTTTCCACATCATGTGGTGACTCCACACTGTTCACTAGGCCATTTTATTGTGACGAAAGTGATGACACTTTCATAGGAAGTGACTACATTGGAATAGACATGTTGCACGCTTGTGCAATCCTCACCTTTTCCATTATTGTTTCCTTTGCTATGATCTGACATAGGGTTCTTATATATCTTGAGATCCTTGTTTCTAGTTGCTACCTCAATAGATATGTATCCATTCCCAATAAGATCTTGGATAACATTTTTGAGCCTCACATAGTTTGATGTTTTGTGTCCTTTGATTTTGTGAAAGTCACAAAGATCTTTTTCATTGTACTAGGGTGGTTTATCTTGTGGTTTTTGGTATTCTTTCATATTGGGAGGCATTATCAAGTTTGAATCTACCAATTTATTCATGATAGTTTTGATAGGTTCCAAAAAATGAGTGTATTTACATTTTAGATAGTTTTTCCTATTGGGTGTTCTTCGTTGTTGTATTTCAGTGTTATTGATCTAACTATTTTATGGTGGTGTTGTTTGTTATACAGTTGGTTGAGTGTTAGCTGTTTGCTTGGTGTTTGGCCTAGGATCACTTAGGACAACCTTAGCATCTACCACACCATCATTTTTCACATTCTTTTTTTAGCCCAAACTCAAGGCCTGTCATTGGAACTAGTTGATGGGTGATTGTCTTTGTGGGCTTGTGTATTTCCCTATGAGATTAGATATCTATCAATGTTAAGGGCTCTAGGGATAAGATAGTCATAAGTGGTAATGCACTACATCTTCAAGTGGAAGGATAAATTGGGATCAAAATTTTCTATAATGATCCCCACTTGTTGTTCATTGGGAATGGGTCACTTTTTCTTACTAGCCCTTTGCCTCCATCGTTGTAAGAAAATGACAAAATATTCTCCTTTATTTTGTTTGAGAGTGTACAAATCTTGTAGGCTCACGTCCATGTCAATATTATAGGAGAATTGATCTATGAATCTATCAATAATTTCTTGGAAGGTTTTGATACATGGAGGTAACTGAGAAAACCGGTCAATGGCTAGGCCTGTCAAGCTTCGTGGAAAGCGACACATCAAATAGGAATCATTGTAGGAGACCTCCATACACATGACATTAAAATCTTTGACATGTTTCATAGGAATTCCTCTCCCTTTGTATTTATCAAATTTGGGGACTTCAAAACCGAGAGGGAACAGTACCATTGTGATGTTTTAATCGAATAGATATGGGAATATGTTTTGTTGTGTATGGAGCTTCTTCATTTTTCCCATCTAGATATCCTACATTTTCTTGTGTTAATGATTTAAGTTGTGTGGATACATCATCTTGTGGGTTTGGTGGAGGAACATATGTTGCATATTTTGGGATGGCGAATGGATTGTACATGGAATTTTGATATGATGGGGTATTGTATTGTGTGTATGGTGGTGTGGGATATTATGAAAATGATTGTGGTGGAGGTGTATATGTTCCTAATGTGTTTGGGTTGGAAATTTTCTATTGGGGTTTATAATAGAAACCTTGCTATTTTTTTTGTTGGGCATATCATTGGGCCACGAGGGTTGCTTGTTGGTCTTGCTATTGTTGTTGGGATGATAAGGCTGCTTGGTGTGCTTGCTATTGTTGTTGAGCCACTAGGGCTTTCTATTGGGATTGTTGTTTTTATTGTGTTACTAAGGCTACTTGTTGGGATTACTATTGTTGCTATGCTGCTAAGGCTACTTGTTGGGCTTGTTGTTGTTGTTGTTGTTGTTGTGCTACTTAGGCTACTTATTATTGTTTTTGTCTTTCTAGGGCTAGCTATTGTTGTTGTGCTGCTAGGGATACTTTTTGTTGTTGTTGTGTTCCTAGGGCTACTTGATATTGTTGTTGTGCTGCTAGGGCTACTTTTTATTGTTTTTGTTGTGTTGTTGGGGCTGCTTCTTGTTGTTGTTGCATGACTTTTTGATAAGCCTATTGTGCTTGTTGTAAGGCTAAGGAATGTGCTTTCAATGTAGGGTTGGTTGGTTTTTGGGACATAGGTGATGGATTTTAGGTGTTGATGTTTTGTGTGGGTTGTGGGTTGTTGATAAGAGGTTGGGGATTCCCTTGTTTTAAATTTCCTTGTAAGATGGTGGATTAGGATGAAGGAATGTAAGTTTCATGTCCCATTTGATTTCTTATGATGATAAGCATTGAGGGGAAAGATTATGATGTTGACATTAGGTATTGCGATGATAATGACACATTAGGACCTTGAGTACATTGATTGAAAGGGTTCTCTTGATCAATGTTTTGGAGATTCCCTTGTCTTTGGGATGTGGACAAGGTATTACCTTGGTTAATGGGGGGTTTTTACCAAGGGGTTCTTTTGATTTGGGTTGGTGATTGATGGGATAGATGTGTTTTGGGAAACCAGTGGGATGGATGAACTCATTGGGGGAATTGATAAAGATGTACCTTGTTGTGTTGAGGGTTTATTTTTCATAAGGGTATTAAAATTCCCTTTTGGTTCTATTTGCGAAAATTGGTCCACACTTCCCTGTGTGATGTTGGGAACACTTGTGGTACTAATGGGGGTGGATGAAGATGGGTGCCCTCGATATGTTGAGGTTGTTGTGGATTCATGAAGTGT
>VDFB02214535.1:0-32351 GCA_007258455.2 Sequoia sempervirens
TTTATGGATATGTTGGAGAGCCCCTGATGTTACCAAGATACCCTTCAGATAAGCTCATTTTTATGGAGTTCCTCAGACAGAGGCAGCATGTCCATTTCTTTCTTCGTAGTCGTCATAAGACTGCGGCTAATTTTCCATTCACATTGGGAATTTTCACATGCAATGCAGCAACAGATGCCAGGTTTATGTCTACTGAGATAGAAAGGTTCAAACTCAAGCCTTATATTGAGAGGCGTTCCTATGATCCTCTCGGTCATTATGCAGATCGGTTAGAGCGAGGGATTGCGCATGCGCCAGCACTTGAAGATTTCTGGGCAAATTGTGAAGATGAATTCGAGGTCCGTCGTCGTCACTATTGTAGACTCACTATCGGTCAGCTCTCTGATTACTTATCAGAAGATGTTGATGGTCTATCGGATGATGATGGAGAAGTTCTTCTCAATTCATATGATAAAGATCAAGTTGCTCGGTGTTGTCCCTCATTTTTTACTTGTTTAAAAATTTGGATAACCAATCAAAATTTTCATAGAATTTGAATATTTTCTCTTCTAAGGCACGTTTTACGAGGTGCAAAGCTTAGAAAATTTCAGTTTTGGGTCTATAGTCCTTTTGGCTAACATTTTTCACTCACTCTCGTCCGTTTTCGTGAAATTCTGAGTCATTTTTAGTGTCTTTTTGACCAAATTCGGGTTTTTTAGGCAACTCAGCAGAATAGGGAAATTTAGGCCTAAGAGCAAAATTGCTAAAACTTCCAAAAATCCCGAAAATTGCTAAATGTCCAAAAAATCCCGAAAATTGCAAAAAGCAAAATTGCTAAAATTTCCAAAAGTTCCGAAATTGCTAAATGTCCAAAAAATCCCGAAATTGCAAAAAGCAAAATTGCTAAAGCTTCTAAAAGTTCCGATTTCTTCTATTTGACAAAATGTAAAATTGCAATGAGTATCTAAAAACCCGAAATGCAAGTAAAGGGCATTTTTGAAGTTTTACAAGTTATTTTTCACTTGCAAAGACTTCTAAAAACCCCGATTTTCATGAAGTTGCTTGCAATCACTTCTCAAAAGCCCGATTTTATTAAAAGGCACTTGTAATGACTCCAAAAAGCTTCGATTTCATGAAAATCAACTTGTAAAGTGCCTTGAAAAACTCGATTTCTCTTGTTGCAGGCTTGTTCCTCTTTATTTTTTAGTTGTTTATCCTCATTTTGATGTCTTGAATCTCTGGCTTTTGGGACGCCATTGTGTAAATCTGAGTTTGCATATGATAAAAATGCTTTAAAGAAAAAAAACGTGTTTTCTTCTTTGCTGAAAACACCTTTCATTTCATTCGCCCTCCATTAAAACGTTTTCTGTTTTTCATTCATTTCTCCATCTCATATGCAAAACGCGTTTTCCATTTGTCTTTCAAATGCCTTTCATTTCATTTCAAAATGTCATTTATTTCATAATAAAAACGTCTATGGCTGAAAAACATTTTTCTCTCTTTCATTTTCAGCATTCATTTCATTTAAAAAAAAATGATATTCTCACTTTATCCGCCATACATCTGTTTTTACAATTCAAATGCCTTCATTTCAAAATGCATTTCATAGCTTCATTCATTCGAATGCCATTTTATAAGAAATGCATTTCTTGACTGAAAAACGTGTTTCTTATTTTCAGTTATCTTTCATTCGCCATACATTTTCATTCGCCCTTCATTCATTCCATTCCATTTGACTTTCATCTCATTTCATTTCACATTCACATTTCATTCCATCTCATTACCATTCTCTTGAAAGGAAGAAAAGAATAAAAATGCCCTAGAAAGCAAATCGGGACTTTTCCAATCAATTGCAAGTAGGGCATTTTTGTCTAAAATGTAACTACAAGTTAACACAAAGAAATAAACTTGCAATGGTTTCCTATTTCCCCCTACTTGCAATCAAGAAATTATTCTTTACAAGTTGGTATTCATTTGCTATGTCTCTTCAAAAACCCGAATTTCAAATGGCTTGTTGATAAGAAGTGGGAAAAGATTGGAAAACTGAGAGAAGACTCAACAAAATGGTCAAGTTTTGATACTTTTTGATTAGCGGTTAATGAAGATGAGCAGCACTGTATGTCAAGAAAGCAAACAGATGTCATTCTTAAACAGGTTGTAAAGTTTTTTTTTAATAAAAAGGGAGTTACATCTACATCAGTTATGGATGCTCTCTATAGTGGCTACAAAGCTCTTGAATGTCAAAATGCAGAAGGAATTGATTCGTGAAGAGAAGAAGCAGCAGCAGCAGTCCTAAAGTGCAGATTTTCAGGAGTCTTAGAAGTAAAAGATAGATCACATATATGTGCAAGGATAACACAAGAAAGCTAGACAGAGATCTATGAAGAGTGAAGAATAATTGAACAAGCTGAAGGACATTCATGCCAAGAGAAAATGATGATCTTTCCAAGAGATCTTTAAAAAGGATATTCTTCATCAAAAGATCTTTTTACCTATGGAAATTAGTAACATGGAGATGCAGTCCTATACAGGTCTATTGAGATAGGACAGTGAATCAAGACATCTTAGAATTGTGAAAAGGAAAAGACAGTTGATTAAAGAGCAGTTTGTAGCAAACATGATGACTTCATCGATAGAGGATGACATATAATTTGCTTCTATTATGTTTTATGTATTTTGTTTTGACAAGTTACATGTGAAAGCAAAAAATTGTAATTGCAAGTGTTTCTTTCACTTGCATTTTTGTAAAATGTAATTACATGTAATCAAATTACAATAAGATTGTAATTTTGAATAAGTCAATTGCAATTAGTTATCGGTTGAGAGATTTTCTCAAGTTTGTTGAGATCCTCCCACCTTTTTCTCTAGACCTCTCTCCTATAAATACTTGAGAGGGTCCATTGTAATTTTTTATCTTTTGGCAATACAACAAAATTCTGCCAATTTGTGTATGCATTCTAAGACTTTGAGTTTAGATGTAAATCAGATTGCAATCAATAAAGAAAACAAATTGCTTCCAAACTTTGTGTTGGTACAGATTGTGATGTGACGACATTATCTGGAATTGATTGTGAGTTTTGTGGTGTTATACAAGAGGGATTCAAGCTCAATTCTGCAGACTTTGAGCTGCTTATTGCGTTTGGAGTTTTAGATTGGTTTTCAGATTTGATAATGCAAACTTTGAGTTGTTTGTCATGTTTGAAGCTATTATAGAACGCTCAAACAAAGGGGGTAACTTGCAGACTTTGTGTTGCTTTTATTTTCTATTTTGAGCTGCTACATATTGTACTTGGTTACCAGAAAATCATCTAAAAAGGTTGATAGGAGAGTAACTTGTCAAAGACTTTGTGCTTTCAATTTGTTTTCCCGTCCCGGAGGAGCAACGGAGGACTTTGTGCCTTTATGGAAACTTTGCTTCTTTATTTGTTTACTTCATAAATCATTTATATTTTCAGCTGTGATTCTTTTCTGAAACAAGAGAAAAGAATAAGTGTCTTTTCTGGAAAAAGAGAAAAAGACAGAGTTTCACCCAGATTTAGAATAGATTTATAGTTAGAGTGTATTTCTGAATTGTTAAAATAGACAGAAAAGGGGGAGCCTTCCCTTTGAAAATAGGAGAGTTTATCTCACACACTGTGGCTGAAACCACAATTTTGCATATCCTCAAGGTATACAAAATTTTTCAGCCAACACTTTCGGCCGACCACTTAGCTCACACAGTTAGTGCGCTAAAGGAGAACACTTCTATTGAAGAGGTTTCCAGATCAGTTATCAAGACTAGCAAGTTATTCTTGGAGAGAAAACGGACGCGAAAGTCAGTTCCTGTAGCAGAGCCGCCAAAGGATGTCTCTTCGTTGCCTTCTACTTCTAGAGCAAGACCCAGAGTCAAGGCCATTATAATACCTCCGAAAGGGGTTAGACTCAGTGGAAACACAGGGAAAAGAGCTACTGGTAAGAGGAAGCAGAAACAAATTGAGAATGTTCCTGAGGTTCCAGTAGAGACAGTTATTCAAGCTGAGCCTCACGTTTCACCTCCTAGTTCGCCTCATGTGTAGCCTATTGACATAGATTCAGAGCCTGAGACACCCATTCAAATAGGATCGGGGACAACTGAACCACCACAGGTTGATACATCAGAGACAGTCTCTCCTCGGATGGATGATATTGTTCAGTCTTGTTGGCTCGAGAAGTCTTTAGGGAGACAGAGGCGTGAACCATCGTACAACCTTGATTTATCTGAGTTTGGTGAGCCTTATCAGAGAAGGTCAAATAAGAAGATCAAGAAACAGGTGCATATTGAAAAGACTCCAGAATCAGAGATTGTTATTGAAGTTGTCGTTCCTCCAGAAGGTAAAAGCTTAGATGAGGTTGAAGTTGGTGACTTTACATTTACTAAGGCTAATCTTGGCAAGACTACACGAGAGACAGATGTATCTCTTCTTAAGATTGTTACCAATAATCTTGAAGAGCGTATCACCAAAGATGGAGAAGATAAGGCATTACTTAAAGCTGAAATTGGTCAACTTCGTCAATACATTTCTGATCTTGTTCATGGAAATCCGAGTAGGGCATCTATTCTTCCTCAGAGTACACCTGCAGAACAACGAAAACTGGATCAATTAGTCAGTCATGGCAGACTTTTAGACAACTGGATTGAAAGTTTAGTTGCTGCTGGTAAAACTCTTCTTGCAGATTTGTATCAGTTAAGGAGTGATGCACATAAACTTCGTCAGGGTATTCAGTTGCTTGAGATTGCAGTTGTAGAGAATTTGGCAAAGGATCGTGTTCTGGTATCTCAGTTATCAGTTGCATATGATGCCTTGGAGATGGTCGAGGATCAAGAAAAGGTTTTTACTTGGAGAGAGCAGCACCTTCTCAGGACAGAAATATGTGAGAAGATTTCTACCAAGTTGTTTTCACTCAAGGATGATGTGGTTGGAGTACTTGCACTTGTCAGCGGCTTCGTTGTTCAGATTCCGTGTCATTATCTTCTGGAAGATGGCACGTATGTTGAGTTGGATAAAGTACAAGCAGAGTTCGAGAAGATGATTTGTGACAGCCTTGAAGGTGAACCTATGGTGCCTAAATTAGAGAATATTTCAGTGATTGCAGCCAGTTTCAAGAAGGCGACTGAAGAATGTAAAGATGGCATGCACATGATTTTAGAAAGTGGTAGAGAACTAAAGAAACAAACTGTTATTTTTAGCAGTGTCAAAGTGCCAGATGACAGAGAGATCGATGAGTTCTTGGTCGAAGTGTTAGACCGAGTTGACATGGAGTGATCTGCCAGTTGGAACCTGCAGTTAATTTCGAGGATTGAGTCATGAGTAGCAGTTAACTCGACTTTCAGTCTTGAGTTTACTTGCTGACCTAACACATGCTTATCTCGTCCTTGGAATTATCAACACAGGAGTTAGGGTTAGGGTTTCCAGTTAACTGAGGGTAGTGTCCAATTAACTTTGCTTTAAATAAGGACGTGCATGCTTGCACATGGTCCATTTAGGTTATTTGTACCCGGTTAACGATGATAGCTTTCCAGTTAAGCGTATGTTTACTTCATTAGGGTTTGGCGCATAACTTGCATGCATTGCAAGAACTGTAGATGACTCAAGGTGATTTTAGGGTTCCCTACACCTTGATGTATATAAATAAGAGCTTTTGCTCATTTGTAAATAACTTTTGCTTGAGAGAGAAATATATGCTGCGCCTACCTTGCCCTCAATATTGCTCTTTTGGTATTTGTTCATGCGTCTTTGCTATTACAGTTAATTGTTATGCCACATAGGGTTCCATGCGATTGTGATAGCGAATTCTTTCCATAGTTTAGATAATCTGTCTTGTGAATCTTTTATCATTATTGATCAAGCGTTATGCCACATAGGGTTTCGTGAGATTGTGGTGATAAATCTGTTTTGTGAAGTCTTTACTGTTATGATCAAGTGTTATGCCACATAGGGTTCCATAAGATTGTCATGGTAAATACTTCTCTTAGTTTAGATAAATCTGTTTTGTGAATCTTTTATCATTTTAATCGAGTGTTATGCCACACAGGGTTTCATAAGATTGTGATGATAAATCTGTTTTGCGAGTCTTTACTATTATGATCAAGTGTTATGCCACATAGGGTTTCATAAGATTGTCGTGGTAAATTCTTAAATCTGTTTTGTACCCAATAAGCTTGTTTAGATTGAGATGATAGATGCGCCACCTTGCCTTCAAGTAGAGAATCTAAACACGTTTATCGTCCAATAGTCATAACCTTGCTCCGTTTTCTCATGCTCTGATTTCTTGAGGGAACTGGATAGAATTTAAGTTATTAAGTTTAGTTGTAGTTAGTGAATCTGCGAAACCAGAGAAAATTCTCAGCTGCAACGTATATAGTTTCGAAGCCTTGTACCTCTGACTGAAACAAAAAGACAGGAATTAGTTTAGTTTATTTCCCTTTGCAGGTATTTTTGTAAAGCACAACGAGGGAGCTTCCCCTCCTAATTTGAAGAGCACTCATTGCGTAGTGTGCATAGCTGTCCATACCAACTCTTACTCCAGAGGTGCTAGTTGTTACGCCAACATACACCTAACATTTTGTCTGCATCTTGTGACAACCTAAATAAATTTTTTATTGCCCATATAACTTAGAAACTTTAGTTTATGGAAGAACTAGATTGTAGATTGGTTTCCTGTCACTGAAGTAGTAATAAAACTGTGAGAAAATTGGATTCTTACATTACATTGAGGATTGCATTTTGAAATAAGGCTTCATACAAGAGGACATAAAAGAAACTATTCTTACGTCTATTTGTGCATTTTTGACCAGGGTATATTATTGGTCTTGAAATTTTATCTCCTCTTGCCTAGTATTTGATGTCCAATATTTTTCTATTCTATAGATTTGGGCATATATGTTGACCAATTAGTTATGCAGGAGGCTTCAGGGAACTGCTCTCAAGGGTCCAATTCCTTCAAGCTTCTCCAACTTAACCTCTTTGACAACTCTGTATGTGTTGATTCATATAATTTTTGGTGTTTGTGCTCATCTTGTCTTTCTTCACTTGATATTCAAATGCAAAGTAAATGTGGACTCATACTCCAGTTTTTAAGCCATTTTATGTATTTTTGTTCTAGCAGGAGAATAAGTGACTTAACTTCAGGTGTCACATCATTGACATTCTTACAAGGCTTGAAGAAATTAACTGAACTGTAAGTAAAATAACTTGCACCTAAATGGAAAGTTGTTTGTTTTTTATTTGTTTATTACATAGCATATTGTAATATATTATGTGTTGTGCAGAGTTCTGAGAAACAATGAGATTTCTGGCGAAATTCCTTCATATGTTGCAGAATTGAGTGAATTGCAATACTTGTAAGCTAATGTTGCATTATGCCAATTATTTTATTTTTTCTTGCTTTTTATCATCTATTAATCATGACCATTTTCATTTACTGATAAATCAGCTAGTGCAGACACAGTAACTGTAGATTCATTACATTCAGAAGAACAATTAGACTGATTTCTTGGAGTAAACCTGATGTAGGGAGAAAATTATTACACATGATCAGCAACCTACATAAGTAAATCACCGAGACAGACTGTATTATGCTATAAGAAACCAAAATCTTTCATTGTTTCTACCTATAGGGTTAAGATAGTAGAAATAACTACATTTTGCATGGTTTACAAAGAAATCTATCATTTACAATAACAGAATAAAAATTAATATTGCAGAAATGCAAAGACATATATGGTTCAGTGCAAGTTCATATTGGATTCCAAATAAGGAGAAAAGAAGTCACTTTTTGAAAGCCTAATTAGACCAACTTGCAATAGAATAATAAGGCAAAGGAATAAAGGATAATGTGACAAAAATTGTCTGTTTCCAACAGCTGGGTAAGGACGAGATGCAGGCATACCTTACATGTGGCAATCAAAGTATTACAGTCTTGATAAGGCCTTTCCTTCACTGTGAACAGAACTTGCTTCTACATCATCACCAAATACATCAGTTTGAAAGGAAAATATTACATAACTAAAAGGATAAAATCTTTGATATTTAACATAAGTATTTTTTTGCTCATAATCATCAAATGATTCTTTTTCCTTCTATATTTTCGTAACTATTTGTGCTGACAGGCTGACATGTTATTAATTTTCTTTATTGAATAATTAATGCTTCAGATGATTCCATCCAATTTAGCATCAATTAAGAATTGTAAAACCTATGAATACCTTCACCAAACCTTGTTAAAAATTCAAATGCATTGTGTTGGGTCCCGAAATTGCTGATCACACTTCTAGAGGGATTTATCCAACTCAAGCCCAAGCAGATGCCGTTCTTGAGGGGGGAAAAATATGCTTGTCAACAGCGAGTGAGGGATAATAGGCCAATTGATAAGAGTGGGTAAACTCCCCTTCACTTTGGGCTCAGCTATAGCCAGGAGGGTATTCCTAGAGGTGACCTTGAACAAGGTTTTCATCACAACCAAAGATATACACATGTGATAAACAAGATGCAGTAGTAGCCAAATGCTGGTTTTGATCCCAATTTTTTCAGTAGACCAAAACTGACCTACTTCTATGATCTCTATTAAGCTGATATACATATGCAAACATCATTCCCTGAAAATGAGTACTGTCAAGGTTTGCTTCAGATATTTCCCTGGCTATACATTGAATCATAAAGTGCATAAAAACCTACTTTCTACTTCCTAAGCTATTAGTTAATGAGTTTGTTTGTGTTGTTTTATGATCAGATTACATACACAGAAATTAAATCAAAATCAGACATAAGAACACAGCAGATACCCTAGGAAAACCCTCCACTTGAGGGAGAAAAACCCAGCAACAATATATCACTTATATATTGAATCATCAATAAGATCTTCTTTACAATAGAGGCCGCTATGATGGCCTATAGTATGCACCAAGATATAATGCAACACAGAATTATAAATAAACAATTTGCTGATGAACTCTCAGCCTTCAACAGCCTTCAACAATGCCGAATTGATCTTGCATATAACTCAATCTTCCTTGTATAAGAATTTGCACCAAGTAGTGATGAAGAGTAATGCCTGAATTATGAATAAATCTATGATTACAATGAGATGGAGCAATGCATATATATACAAGAGATAGAGGAGGACGTGTCCTTTCAAAATAACAAGTCGGCCCATCATAGAGAGTTGTGCCTTTTCAATAAAATCGTGCCCATGTAAGGAAGGTCGGCTTCATTAACAAATCAAACCTCTTCAATAATTTAATCATCATTTATTATTAAAGACATGTCACTTGAATTTATCCAATTGCTATATATAAATTAAATAGCCTTAGCTATTATTTAATTTATCTTGTCAGCAAGGAGATCGCTGGAAGTGGAGACCGACGCTGCAAACATCAACAGTTTGGTTTGAGCATGTGGAGGGTCAAGGTTCTCAAGACTAGTGCCCTATGTGGGTTCCAGAGTCACATTCAATCATCAAAACAACAAATAAGAAATAAAAACAAAGATACAATATTCAATAACCAAATCTACTTAATAATCTTTCTCCAAATTTCCAAACATTCATATGTAACAAGAAAGAAACCATTAAAAATAACGATTTTCCATGAATTAATGTGCTGCAACACTTATCAAATTTGTGTTACAATCATACCAACAAATGTGGTGAGAGAAAAATTCATAGGAAGGAGGGCTTGTCACACTTCTTTGCTCATAAGTCTTCCAAAATTCCAACAATTGACCAATATCCATTCCAATCAACTACCTCTTTGCAACTTTTAGAATGGAAAATCTTGGATTACGAATAGATTGGTGGATTTGGAACCCTAGAATGCTATCTGCACTTTAGTTCAATGAAAAAAATGAATGATCAACCCTTTTGATGCTAAATGAACTTGTATTTATAGCTTAGATGTGAGTTGACCAAGGGTGGGTTGTATAAGGTCATTGGAAAATCTTGAAATGCAAAGTACAGAGGGACATTGAAATCCTAGTATGTAGAGAGATCCAAAATTGTGAGATTTCAAAAATCATGGGAAGTGTCCATAGTCGCCCATACTAGTTGGGTATCATTCCTTGTCTTCTACAGTACAAAATCATGGCATGGACGAAATTTTTTTAGTTCAACAAATTGTCCTTCAAAAATGGCCCTTTTGGTTTTGTAATGCACTAGGGCATGAAGATGGTGTGAATTCGTCAAGAAAACCATTAGGGAATGTGCATCATTAACTTGGTTGTTGAAATGTCTTTCCATGGCAAGGAGGTAGGTGGAGTGTGCGCATCAAGGTTCTTTGGTTGTGGAATTGCCTAGTGAAGTTCCAAGTCTGGAAGGGACCTATGGATGTAGCTTTGGGGTGATGAGAAAGTCCACTAAGGATAGAAGTGAGAAATATGAATGGTAGGAATTGAGTCTCAAGAGGGGTCAAGGATTGGAAAATGGAAATCGTAGGGGTTGAGAATCCAAGTGGACTTGGAAGTTCGGGGACAACTTGGAGGTGATAGGTTCCTTTGGGAGTCCAAGGTTGACAAGATATGTACACTAGGCTCTGGGAGTAGGAAGGGAATTGAGATGGATACCTAGGGTGGAGGGTGGGGAAAGGACTGGGCCTTGAGTCCAGGGAGGAATTGATAACTTGGGATGAGGAGTGTTGGGAGTTGAGTGTTAAGAGGGGTCTTGGATTGAGGAAGTGGGACATCAATGGAGTGGGACCAAGAGAAAATTTTGCACTAAGAACTCGGTGCCAAGGTCTAGAGTTCTCCTAGAGGTCCAAGCTTTGGAGGGAATAGGGAAAGAGATTGGGTCCCAAGGTTTACGGACAGAGGGTTCAAGGAATGGGTTAGAATAGCCTATAGGTATTTGGGATTGGAGTGTCAAGGGGAATGAGGAACTCAGGGTATATTCCCTTAGTCCCAGTTCTTCCCAAGGGTTCATGTCTAGTGGGAAAAAGGAAAGAGGAATGCAAAGGAAGACAAAGTCAGGGTTTTAGGGAAACGTAAAATCTTGTGACCTAGTGCAAAAGTGCACAAGTCTTGTGAAGTTTTGAGAACCTGCAAAAGAAGAAGAAAACACACCACCAGGAAAATAGTTAGAGAAATTACACCTCCCCCAAAACAACTTACTAAGGATTTTTTAACATACTAATTGAGCACCCTTAGGAAAATTTTGACAAGAGGGACCCAAAAGAAGATTTCTTTGATCGATTATCAGCAATGGGTGAAGTGGGGTCAAAACACATAAAGGATGTGGGACTATTAGATTGAGTCCAAACACATTGCTCATCTCATTTATCTCATTTTTAACTTGACTTGTCTTTGCTGTCAAGACTGACATCAAGAAGACCAAAACATTAGCCATGGTTGGTTGACCAAATTGACCTCCTAATAACTACTTTTTATATTGCAATGACCAAAGGGACTTTTGTTTGTTTGGTTTTCACAAAGGATTTCTATTGTGCTATTGAAACTGGAAAGTGACATGAAGTAAATGATTCTCAAGGTTCAAATATGTGGACATTATTGGTTTTTCTTTAATTACTTAGAAACATCTAGACAACTACATTTTCTTTACTTAATCTATTCAATATATCAATGATTTTCAATTGCTAATTAATGTTCAAATATAACCATAGTTAATGATTGTCATAATCTAACATTGTGCCTTGGTGGTCATATTAAAAAAGATACTAGAATTTTCTTTGAACTTGATTAATTTATCTAGGCTACATGGCTTAGTGAGTAATCTCGGAGAGTTTTTCAAAGGTCCTACTTGGTAAGTTGCCTCCTCCTAGTTCATGTCCATCCCACCTTCACATTATGCCTCATCACTCACCTCAACCAACAAGATCAAACAAAAACCAGTCAAAATCTGATTGGAACTAAGAACATTTCTCTTAAGGGATGCCATGGCCTCCAATCAGAGTCATTTCCCAGAAAGTCCATACCAAAATTCAGATATGTAATTTCATGTATTAGTATTTTAAATTGTACCTTTAAATACAACATAACATGGAACAATATGTGAGGTAGAACTCTCTTCAAATTGGAAGGGAAATCTCATTTATAAAATTAAACTAACTCTAGAAGTGGTACTATAGAAAACATCTACAAGTACTCACATTACAGTGTTACACACAATAAACATTTGGGGCCTTTTTGCAAAGTGAAATAAACTAAAGTATACTTTCCCTATCCTTTGACCATGAGCACAAGATCGAGATCAGCTCTTCTTGCATAGATGAGATTTTCTATTTAATGAATTGTAACTAATGGGATCAACAACTAATCTAAACACAACAATCACTTATCATATTGGCTATAAGCAGAAACCAGCAATTCAATATATACAAAATCTTAAGGAACAAACTACTCTAACACAATAACATTCAATTTCATAAATCAAATAGTTGGAGCTGCATAAAAGATACAACTTGGAGAATAACACCAATATGAAGCTTGACATTATTCCTCACTTTTTATTCAATCAATGGAATCTAAATACAAAGATCATACACACATGAACTCATATCAAGCACTTGAGCAATAATTTCAGCAACGTAAGCATAGCATCAACTATCATTAAGAAAATGCTATGCATAAAACACTTATTCATAGGTTTACAAAATGTTATTTTTGGATTCAAGATAAACATGAAAAGTGTCCCAAAAAAATGTCTTTAAAATTAACTTTCTTAAAATAGCTGAAATTTTGAAAAAAAAAAGAAAAAAGAAAAAACTAATCTAAATTAAGCTTTTAGATAAAGGCTGACTAAAAAGGGATCTCTAGAAATTTGTCCCAAAAATAGATCCTTTTCTCTATATATAGAATTAGCTAAAAATAACTAGTCTGAAGGCTCCTCAAATCTTTTTGTCAACCGTAGAAAATCACCTTCAAAACTTTGTTAAACCTAGGCAATGCAACTCTTTGTCTTCTTTCTCACCAAACCTTGCACTTTATTGCTCCTTATAGGAATGATAACAACACCCTTTTTATTTATCTACATTCTTTTTGTCTCTTTTTGCAAATCATGCATGAGCACACACTTTGGGAGTCTCTTCCTAGCAATGAGATGAAAAGTGTGCACTATTGAACCTCTTGTTAGTTTTGTCACTTTTATTTTAATTTGAAGTTGACCTATCATAGTCCTTTTTCTTTTCACTTAAGTGACCAGAAGCACACTTTTGACCTGCCAAGCCACCTTTTTCACTTAAAGGAGCACTTTTTGTTCTAATTTGAAATTAACACTTTTCACTTAAATGATAAAAAACACATGTTTTGACTTGTTGAGTCGTCTTTTTAAATTAAAGGATTTCTTTTTTGGAAATAGGCCGAAGGTGTACACTTTTGGACATATAACTGAGGAAAAATCACTTAAAGCACACAATTTTTCTATGCCCTTAATCCTATAGGTGCATAGGGTTATGAGTAGTTAGCTTGTGTAAGAGTCCAGGTGTCTCTCAACCTGACTGCTGACTGAGAATGCAAGTTTTTGTTTGTTTTCTTTGTTTTTGATTTTTTTGTGGTTTCTGCTAATAAAGAGAATGGTGCGATTTTTGCAAATAAATGCTTCTAAAATCTTAATAAATACAGGAAAGTAAATACTGAAGCAGATAGACTTCTGAATCGATAGCACATGGATTTATTATTCTTTCTAGATGATTACAATGATGAATCTCTAACATGCAGACAAAAAGGCAAAGCAAAATGTAACATTTAAAAACCTGATTGCAGCTGCCTATAGGAGCATGAATGTAATGTCCCCATTTTGGCCATACGCTCTTCTTTGACTGATAGCCTATTTCCGGAAATCCGTAGGTTGATCAAAAGTGAAATTAGGGTTTCCTTGCTTGGAGGTTTGTGGCATTTCTAGGTATTTACTATTTTTAGTAAATACTAATTTTAGCGATGGTTCGGTTATCGGCTTTCATTAAGTCTTGCTTCATTTCGGTTACGCTTTGTTGGTTTTGAGGTAAACTTACTATTTTTGGCGGTGGCTATTTTTAGTAAGTCTAATTTTAGGCAATGGCATCATCGGAGTTCAACTCAAGTCATCTCGTTATCCATGGGTCTTTGGCTTTGGGTTTGGTTTTCTCCTTGGGTGAGTTTGAGACTTAGTCAATTTTCATGTCTTGAAGTTGTACCCCATGCCTAGGCTTGATGACTTCAAGTTGTTTTAAAGAAGGGGACATAAAGGGGTCAAGTGAGCATTTAATTATTTAATAAATGCTTTATTGTTGCAATATGAAATGGATGCCTAAAGGGGAAGTTGAATGATATTTTATTATTTCAAAAGTAAAAGGCAAAAAGGTGGCGTCCCTTTTGGAAGTTGAAGTGATTCAACTTCTTGGAATTTGAAGAGTTCTTGTTGCTTCATTTGCCAACAAAAGCTTATATATTGCTGCTGTTTGAAGAGCTGATTATCCAATGTTTATGCTAATGTTATGCTGTCAAAATGACAACTTGTTTAATACTTCGAGGGATGCTTACCTCCTAGTTCCAATCCAATTTCGTGTTTGAAAGACAACACCTAGTTGGTCTTATTGCTGCTTCTCAATCAGACTAGCAGATTGTGCTTCAAAGTTGGTGAATTTTGGTGAGAATTTCAGTTTTAATGTTGCTGATGTATACACAGCTGAAGGTGTTTTTCATTTACAGCTTTTGATGTGAATTTATTTTGGTTATGGGTATTTGATCCTTGCAATTCTATGCTAATGGCGATCATATTTGGAGAATTTCAGAATTTAATTCCAAGTATTTGATTTTTAGCAAGAGAAATCGCCCCTCTTGAGGGCCGTACCATCTTGAGAGTGCTTTGGGATTCGTGCAAAATAATATCATGAGTTTTGATGCAGTTTTGTGGTTTGAGTTTGGGCGCCTATCCTCCAAAGAGACTTTGCATTTCGTTTCATTCAATTCAGAGGTATATTGAAGGAGTTGTGATCATTTTTATGAGTTTGCTGTTTGCTGATAGACATTTCCAGATTGCAGATTTTTATATCAGACTTGTTAGTTTTTGATATAATGCTGGTTTGGGCTTCAATTCTTCATCTTATATCATTGTAAATGTTAGAGGAAGTGATACTCTAACTGTTTAATGTTCTTGGAAGATTATCTATTCTATTTGCAGCTGTTCTTATTCTTTGTAAAGCTAGTTAGTAGTACTAACAGCTCTTCCTTTACTTGCTGCAATTTTATATCTGTTTTACACTCCCACAATTGAGTGGTTGAGTTTTAGAATAAACTTATATCTTGTTTGTAATTTCCCCCCACGTTATAAGTGGTTGTGTGGACAGTATTCCCCCCACGTTAATAAGTGGAAGAGTGGATTTAAAGGCTGGTTTGCTGCCTAATAATTGTTGTAAACTCACCCACTGAATAAGTGGAGTATTCCCACCACTCTGTGGATGCCCGCCGCAGCGGATGAATTGTTTTAATTGTAATCTTTTCCCCCCACTGTTTGGTGGTAGTGAGGAAATGCTTTTCATGGCTGGTTATCCGCCTATCAGTTTCTAGTTTTCAAATTCAACACTCCGTCATATGTTAGCACCTCGCCCTCAGTGGGATCTTGAGTGCACATTCTTGACGTTGAGTAGTTTTCATTTCAAGTTCAGATTTCTATTTGGAGCTAACGCTAACCGAGTTGATTAAGTGCTGGTTATGTGTGTTAATTCATCGAAAAAAATTGGTTAGCATATTTCAGTGGTATCAGAGCCAAGATCTTGCCATCCTGTGAATAAGACAGAGTCAATTGACAGATGAGTGATAGAGAAATCAGATTCTTCACCTAAGTTCAGTTTAGCTTTCAGAAGTTCTTAAGATGTTGCATTTTCTAAGGTCCAGGAATCGTGAGAAGTCAGATTTGATTGTGGCTTCGGAAGAATGTCAGTTCAAGAGGCAATGCGAACATGAGGCTGCCATACTCCGTAAACAATATCAGAGCATGACAGATGAGTTTAAGAACGATGTTTCATTTGACACGTTTTTGAATTGTGCGGTGATTCATGACCCTGGAAAGTTGGCTATGGTCAACTACATCAAAAAAATGATTAAAGAGGAAGTAGAAATTGCCATGGTTGAAGAATCAAGGAAGGAAGAAGCAAAAGGATCTGTTTGTGGTTTGCAGCCCACAAGTAAGCAAATTGAAGAGAAAAATCAGTCAATTAGTGTTGAAGAAGACACAAGCAAGGTGCACATTTTGGTTCAAAATGAAAGTGGGCTTGATGAAGATACCTTGGCAAGTGAGGAGATTAAGTTAGAGTCCCAAAATACATCCCTAGACTTGCATGGGATGGGAAATAATGAAGATTATTATGGTAAGAAGATCATTACAGCAGTCTTGAGTCCTAATAAGGATTCAAGCAATGAAGATCTCGAGACAAATGGCTTCTCAAAAGATGCTGGTGGAACAGTTGTGTGGGATAAGTACGTTGAAGAAGAGCAAGATGAAGCAAATACTAATGGTGTCTTTGAACCAGCCTATGACCATTACGAAAGTGAGGTTGTTGATGGTGATTCCGATGTGTTTTTATCTCCTCTTGTTGAAGATTTAGTGAAGGATAATTCTCTACTTTATGCTGAGCCAATTCCATATGAAGAATTATTGACAAGTGTCCAAGAAGACTTTTTTGGTATGTATGTGGGCACTAATGATAAAATCAGCAACACATCTACTCAAGATAATTTCATTGAAGAAAAGAATGACAAAATATTCAAAGCAACCAGCTTTGATGATTCTTTAATCCGATATAATGCTAGTGACTTGAGTGGTAGTGGGTTTGATTATCAAACTACATCTGTGGAGAAAGTTATAGATGAAGATTTCAGTTCAAGTGGGTTGAGGAGTGACTCATTCAAAGAGTCAACAGTTCAAGAGGAGCATGATGATCTCTTTCCTATTGATCATTGCAATCAAACCTTTCACATTTGGGATCCGGGCACGATGTCACCAAGGTATGATAAAGAACCGGAGTGGGATAAATTCCCCTTTGATCCTGATGAAGTTCAAAAATCAGTTTGCAATGCAAGTAATGAAGTGATCTTTGGAGGAGAAGTTGCAGCAATGGCTAATGAGAACGTGATTTCTTATGTTGAAGAGAAGAATGTTTTAAAATCAGCAAATGATTTGGATGCCTTTCAAAATTACGCACAAGAAGAGTATGAGAACTTGAAAGGTCAAGATAGAGGTACTAATTTGTTTGAAGAAGTTGTTGACAAGCCTTCGATTCAGGAGTTATGCAGTGATAAGATTAGAAAGGAGGCTGATTTTGAAAATCATGTCAAGGAAAACAAATCAGAAAAATTGATGTTTGATGAGCATAGCTTCTTTGCTGATTGGGATCAAGGGCCTAAAGAGCTGCAAGTTTTGAAGGATAATTTATTGGTTTCAGAAGAGAAGATTGTTAAAGTGTTATCAAAATTTGATAGCACATATCACTTCATTGCGGAACTTTGCTGGAAGTTTCAATTTGAAGAGAAACTAAATGGAGTTAAAGATGGAGACTCTCTTTCCAAGATGCAATCTATCAAAGAGGCATTGGAATCCATAAAGTCAGATTATTTGCATTTGCTCTTAGATAGGGATAATGCTATTAAGTTTGCAGAGGAGACCTATGATGCCTACCAAGAGGAGGAAGAGATGGATAGGCTTTGCCTTGATTTTACCTTAGCTCATCATTCTTTATACAAAGCAGAAAATCATTCATCTATTGCAGCTACCCTTAAGGAACAAGAAGTTAATACAAGGATTATGGAGATCAAACAAATAGTTGAAGGAATAAATGAACTCCATAATGATGAAACATTGCGTAATGCCAAGATGATCCCATATGTTGATGGTGATTGGAAAGTACATCAAGAGTGTGAACTCTTGAGTTGGGAAGAGACTTTGCCACAAGAAGGAATGGTTTGCAGCTATGCGATAGATGTTTTAACGGATAATGAATGTAGTATTCAGCATGCTACACTTTGTGGGTCGGCAACTAATGGTGAGCATCCACAAGTTGAAAAAGATGAGTTTGAATTCTATGAAGACACCAACGAAAGGGATGAAGATAATATTTTTGAGAACAACAGTCCATTATCTTCACATGATTTGGATAATCATAAGGTGATAGATATTTTCTATGAAAGTGTGCCATGTTTTGTGAGTAGTAATCATCAAGGGCATTTTGATAATGAAAGCATAAGTGGGATCAAGGATGAAGTATTCACATGGAAAGTGTGGACTCAAGGAGATTTCTTCAACATTGGCTTAAAGGTGTCAATAAAACAAGTCTTGGTAGTTGCTGGTCACTCCATTGCAGCAACAAAGAGTGAAGATTCCAAACTTATTACTCATGAAGTTTGGGAGAAAGTTGAACCTAAACAGGCAATTCACCTTCTTAACAATCTATCTCTTGGGTTGAGTGATGTTTTGGCTCACCCTAGTCCTTTGGGGAAATGGGAATTATGGACAACATTTGTTCTGTGCTCCATTGATGTTGATGTTTTCATGGATGGGCTACATGGGTTTATCAAAGAAGACACTAACTTCTTGAGTTTGCAAATTGCTTTGATTAACACTTGGAGAACTGTGGTGTTCTCTTTTTGGTGCATTGGGGAACATTTCCAGTTGGGTATCCATGCTTGGGATCCTCAACATGGCTTGATGGAGATTGTTACAAGTGGAAAGAGGAATCATTGGAGAGATACGGGTTCAATTTTCAGATTCTTTGATGCTGTCCCCATCCTTATTAACCATTCGATGGTTCTTTTTGCACATCGACCGATGGATTGGGAAGATATATCGAACAAAGGATGTTTTTATTTTGGGTTGGAGTTCCTTGAGAGGATGTGTCCAGCCTTGGGCATGAGTTGTTGTGATATTATAGATGCTAATTTCCAGTTTTGCAGCAATCCTACAACCCCTTGCATGTTGATTTTCCTAAAATCAGACTTTGAGTGGTTCATTTCAGTTTTCATAGGCAGCTGGTACATTCATTTTTCCTCTTCACAACCTCTTTTTAGTGATGATTTTTGGCTTCAAAAGTGGGTAATAATGTTTCATAGTGATTCAGATCAGTATTGGATGGTGTTCAAGTTATGTTCTAGTGGCTTTCTTTGTACAATCTCTTGCACTAGTATTTGGGGCAGCGAACCTTTGCTTGATTTGGTTCAACTTTTTGAGACTTTGGGGGAGAGATTGGTGGAAGTTTTCAGAGTTTTTCTTGAATATGTCAGAATTACTCAGAGGAGGCATTATACATCCTTAAGGAGCTTTGAGGATGCAGTTGCTATGACTTGGCAAAGAGCTGTTTTTTCCTTTGCAAATAGCTATGATGGAATCACATTTGCTGTTGTGATTTGGTTTGATGCTTTGAGGAGTGATGTTGATGAGAATATTTTTGAGTTGTTTAGATTATTCTTCTTTGTTCTCAGAATGGTGATTGACATTGACATTGCAGATGTTAATTCCTTAGAGTTTATTGAGCATGAGACGCTGCTAGATTTTGATTCAATTCCTTCTATGTTGTTCGACTTGAATTTCAGGCATGTTATCACTTTGAGGTTGCAAGGATGGTTAGTGCAGTTTTGGTGCAATGATTTCATTTGTATGATCAGAGTAGAGCAGCATCAGCATGGTGGGGTTTTTCAGAGATGGACATGGGACCCGGGATCCTATATGTTTGGTGGGATCAGTTTGGAGTGTTGTGGCATTGCTTGAGGACAAGCAATTTTGGGAAGGGCGGACTGTAATGTCCCCATTTTGGCCATACGCTCTTCTTTGTGATAGCCTATTTCCGGAAATCCGTAGGTTGATCAAAAGTGAAATTAGGGTTTCCTTGCTTGGAGGTTTGTGGCATTTCTAGGTATTTACTATTTTTAGTAAATACTAATTTTGTGATGGTTAGGTTGTCGACTTTCATTAAGTCTTGCTCAGTTACGCTTTACATTTGGTTTGAGGTAAACTTACTATTTTTGGCGTGGCTATTTTTAGTAAGTCTAATTTTGGCAATGGCATCATCAATGATTCAACTCAAGTCATCTCGTTATCCATCGATCTCGGTTTGGCTTTGGGTTTGGTTTCTCCTTGGTGAGTTTCAGACTTAGTCAATTTTCATGTCTTGAAGTTGTACCCATACCTAGGCGTGACTTCAGTTGTTTTAAGAAGGGACATAAAGGGGTCAAGTGAGCATTTAATTATTTAATAAATCTTTATTGTTACAATATGAAATGGATGCCTAAAGGGAAGTTGAATGATATTTTATTATTTCAAAAGTAAAAGGCAAAAAGGTGGCGTCCTTTTGGAAGTTGAAGTGATTCAACTTCTTGGAATTTGAAGAGTTCTTGTTGCTTCATTTGCCAACAAAAAGCTTATATATTGCTGCTGTTTGAAGAGCTGATTATCCAATGTTTATGCTAATGTTATGCTGTCAAAATGACAACTTGTTTAATACTTCGAGGGATGCTTACCTCCTAGTTCCAATCCAATTTCGTGTTTGAAAGACAACACCTAGTTGGTCTTATTGCTGCTTCTCAATCAGACTAGCAGATTGTGCTTCAAAGTTGGTGAATTTTGGTGAGAATTTCAGTTTTAATGTTGCTGGTGTATACACAGCTGAAGGTGTTTTTCATTTACAGCTTTTGATGTGAATTTATTTTGGTTATGGGTATTTGATCCTTGCAATTCTATGCTAATGGCGACCATATTTGGAGAATTTCAGAATTTAATTCCAAGTATTTGATTTTTAGCAAGAGAAATCGCCCCTCTTGAGGGCCGTACCATCTTGAGAGTGCTTTGGGATTCGTGCAAAATAATATCATGAGTTTTGATGCAGTTTTGTGGTTTGAGTTTGGGCGCCTATCCTCCAAAGAGACTTTGCATTTCGTTTCATTCAATTCAGAGGTATATTGAAGGAGTTGTGATCATTTTTATGAGTTTGCTGTTTGCTGATAGACATTTCCAGATTGCAGATTTTTATATCAGACTTGTTAGTTTTTGATATAATGCTGGTTTGAGCTTCAATTCTTCATCTTATATCATTGTAAATGTTAGAGGAAGTGATACTCTACTGTTTAATGTTCTTGGAAGATTATCTATTCTATTTGCAGCTGTTCTTATTCTTTGTAAAGCTAGTTAGTAGTACTAACAGCTCTTCCTTACTTGCTACAATTTTATATCTGTTTTACACTCCCACAATTGAGTGGTTGAGTTTTAGAATACACTTATATCTTGTTTGTAATTTCCCCCCACGTTATAAGTGGTTGTGTGGACAGTATTCCCCCCACGTTAATAAGTGGAAGAGTGGATTTAAAGGCTGGCTTGCTGCCTAATAATTGTTGTAAACTCACCCACTGAATAAGTGGAGTATTCTCACCACTCTGTGGATGCCCGCCGTAGCGGATGAATTGTTTTAATTGTAATCTTTTCCCCCCACTGTTTGGTGGTAGTGAGGAAATGCTTTTCATGGCTGGTTATCCGCCTATCAGTTTCTAGTTTTCAAATTCAACACTCCGTCATATGCTAGCACCTCGCCCTCAGTGGGATCTTGAGTGCACATTCTTGACGTTGAGTAGTTTTCATTTCAAGTTCAGATTTCTATTTGGAGCTAACGCTAACCGAGTTGATTAAGTGCTGGTTATGTGTGTTAATTCATCGAAAAAAATTGGTTAGCATATTTCAATGAAATGGTACGGCCAATCCCAAAGACAGTCTTTCCCCAACAAATTCGGATTGCAAAAGCTATAGGAGACCTAGGCGCCCAAGCTGGAGAAGGCAGAATGCAAAAAGGCAAGGCGTTTTTGCCGAGAGAAGAAGTACGGCCTCTGCTGCAGCAAAGTACGCCTGTACCAGCAATAATAGAATCCATACCACCTTGAATAATGTGCCAGATAAAGAACTAACCCAGCCGCTCAAGATATCACCTTTCCCCTGACAAATACTGAATCAAACCCTGACGAATAACTTTACAATAGGCTCTGTAATAACTTTTGAATGAAGCTATTCAACTGAAGGGCAATAAATCAGCTGGTATTTCACAACCTTTGAACTGCAATTCACTGAAGATGGCTCGTTCTCCAATGCAGAAGAAAACTAAAACCCTTGGCTTCGTTCTCTGAAGAAGGAAATGGCTAAAATCGATTCTCATATGCATAATAATGAATTTCTTCAAAAGAAAACCTTATATCCCCTCAAGCAAGTCGATTTTCTTCAAAAAGCATCATTTAAATAAACTTTCAATTTCACTTTTAATTTTTCAATAGTTTGGGCACCCATTTAATTATAATAATTAATTGAAATGTGGCCCCTTCTTCATGATGGTCGACCCCTTCATTAAGTCACTTAATTTATAACATAAATTACATTATAACTTTATAATATAAGCTTCAATTAAATTAATATTTATTTTGGCAAATAAATATTAATATCTCTCTCAATATAAGTCCAAATGACAAGCCATCTGAAGCCGGATGATAAGTGACTGAATCAGCATATGACCAGACCATACTGCTAAAAATAGTAGGGGTGCTCCACTGAGTGTCTCCACTTACTAAAAATAGTAAGTCAAGCAAATGATGTCCAAAAGACCCCGAACGAAAGCCAAACTGAATAGTTCTGACAACTGAAGCCAAGCCATGCCTCAACAAGACCCTCTATCCTCCATATTAGCCTACGAGGGCCACATAATAGGCTAATCTCAAGTACTGAGAGATGTCAATTGGAAGGGGACATTACAGTCCGCCCCTCCTGAAATTGCTTGTCCTCAAGCAATCTCAACTCAAGATGCTGCAAAATCTCCTCACTCTCCCACGTGGCATCCTCCACTGGCAAATCTCTCCACTTCAGTAGATATTCCCTAATAGTCCTCCTACGTAGCTGTCTCTCCCTATACTCCAGGATAGACTCAGGTACTAAAATCAACTTTCCCTCATCATCTAAGGGAGGCAATACTGTTGAAGGTACCACACGATTTCCTAACGCCTTCTTGAGGCGTGACACATGAAAAACATTGTGGACTTTACTATCTGCTGGAAGCTCTAGCTCATAAGCCACCTCTCCAACACGCCTGAAAATCCTAAAAGGACCATAGTACCGTGGCTTGAGCTTCTCAGATCTACTATTCCTGAGAGTAGACTGTCGGTAGGGCTGCAACATGAGATATACCATGTCTCCCACCTCAAATGATCTCTCGGTCCTCTTCTGATCTGCATACTGCTTCTGTTGGTTTTGTGCCTTAGCAATATTCTCCTTAAGAGCCCTCATAATGTCCTAACTCTCCTGCAATAAGTCTCCAGCACTAGGCACTCTACTGTCACTCAGTAGCAAATCCAGAAAACTAGGCGTCTCATACCCATACAACGCCATGAATGGGGACATCTGAATGGTCATGTGGTGAGTGGTATTGTAACAATACTCACACAAGTATATCCACTTAACCCACGCCTTTTGCTGCCCTGCTATGTAATTCCTGAGGTAGCCTTCCACTCGTTTGTTCACTATCTCTGTCTGACCATCGGTCTGCGGGTGGTAACTGGTGCTCGGTGTAAGCTCAGTTCCACAAAGTCTGAACACCTCCTGCCAGAAATGACTCAAGAACCGACTATCCCTGTCGCTAACTATGCTCCGAGGCAACCCATGTAATCTGAAAACCTCACGAAAAAATACCTCTACTACCTGTGTAGTTGTGTAAGTAGTGGTGATCGGAAAGAAGTGGGTATACTTCGTCAGCCAATCCACAACTACATATCTGCAATCACGTCCTTGGGCTTTAGGCAAGCCCGTAATAAAATCCATCGATAGGCATTCCCACTTCCTATCAGGAATCGGAAGTGGCTATAACAACCCTGCCGGATATGTGTTCTCCTACTTGTTTGGCTGACAAACAGGGCACTCACGCACATATTGAAGAACATCTGCCTTAAGAACCTTCCATGTAAATCTCTCCCGAACCTGTCTGTATGTCTTAAAGTACCCGGGATGGCTTGCTGTAGGTACATCATGGAAAGCTCGCAGAATGGTGTTCATCTCCGACCCTGGGATCAAGAAAATCCCGTTCTTGTAAATGATCAAGTCATTTACAAGTGTATACCTGGTGTCCACAATAGATCCCTCGACAATACCAGATGCCCATGTATCCTTGGCATACTCTGCCACAATCAGGTGCCTCCAATCCTCTGCAATCTGTACCATAGAACTCAAATGAGGCTGGCGTGAAAGAGCGTCGGCAACAACATTCTGTGTACCTTTGACATAGGTGATGTCAAAGTCATATACTTGTAACTTACCCACTTTTGCTGGCGGTCATTCAAATCTCGCTGTCCTAGGAAATGCCTCAAGCTATTATGATCAGTTTTAATACAAAACTTACTGCTTGTTGATGTGATTTTCATGACCGCACCAGCACAAAATAAAGTCGCCAATGGCTACCCTATTCTCTCTTGATCAAAGTATCCAGCACGCTAAGATTGCGAGAGAGTTCGTGCATTCAACTCCAAGGTTCCTTCAGTGCAAATAGTCTCAGTTGGCTCGATGTGTTTTGTTGGTATTTCAAGGGGACTTACACAATTGTTTGACAACTGACAGCAGACAGTAGATTGAGGGCTTTCATGTAATTCGGATGATTTGGCAGGTAAGTGCAAATTTCCTAATGCTAACCAAAAATGAACTGAATTTAAAATGAGTGTAGGGTCTAAGAAGTTTATGTTCTCTCTAAGGACGGGACATGGGATCGATCTCGACAGACTTCGACCAGACTCTGCTCCGCCTCACGTTGGACAACTTACACAAAGTCGGTGCAATCTTCAAGGGAGTGACAAGAGGTTTTCAAATTATAACTCAACATGTAAGTACCATCAGAATGATGCATACAAACACATGAATCACAATCGAAGTTAAGTTTGTAATGTTTTCCAGTTGACCACACAAAGCAAACTTGCCGTCAGCAAGCCGCTAGTGGTATGGATAAAAATGAACTTGCCTCGATTAACACCACAAATCCACAGCTAACATCTACTTGCATGAAAATGAAAATTACTCTACTTTACACTACTTCAAGATGCTACGTGAATTGGAAGGACGAAGAAGCCTCGACAACTACTCATAACAAAGAAGAAATCACCATCAATGAAAAATTCTTTTATTATGAAAGCATTCACGACAACTTCTTACAAAGTATTCAAAGGGAAGACTTTCCTTCCTTTTCAATCTAAACTATACTATCAAACGATTCTACTTTCTATTCTATCAATTTCTCTCTATTCCTTCTCTGCTATTCTAACTCTACTGAGTACAAATGAGGGGTTGCTATAGTTAGCCAAGTCAACGAGCGGCTCAGTCTGTCAATTTGGATGGCCCAGTTAGTACCCTCGACCCTAAACAAGATTCACCCCTAAAGAAACCGCCATACAAAGAAGAGGTAATAAATGAACAATTAAATACCATCTTCTAGAAGATCCTGATGCGAAATGTGTTCATTGTTCTTGTTGTATTTTACCAAATTTTTACGTTTTTCAATTTACCATTAACAACATTACAAAGCAGTGCACCCGTTAAGGTTAGATGAGAAAACCAAAGCGTGCAAGAAAGCAACTCTAACCAGAATGGCACCGATGATGGTGAGCATTGGTCAGAGGATCTAAAATAAACTGCTTATGCTGGAAAAGGAACTCGACGCCAAGTATGTGCTACCCAATCCAAAGCGGAGTGAGGGGCGACCATATGACGGAGTGAATACAAAACAAAGCTTGAAAGGTAAATACTGAGAAATGAAACTACTCAACACCCAGAATGTGCTGGCTAACCCGGAGTGGGATAGTAGCGACCATAGGGCGGAGATCTATCTATTACAAACTTCAATGAAATTGAGCAAATACAAATTCAAAGCAACAAGCTGGAGAATGACTGCCAGTACTACTGGACAGTTTACAATGTCATATCATACGCCTGTCAAGATGTTAGAGCTGGATATATGAATCATACAATACACTAAAATCTCTTCGTGGCTGAGTTCAAGAAGCCATATGGAATCATTACAACTTTGATAATTAACAATCTGTTTTTCTGTTTTCCACAAATCTGTAATTTCTGGTTAAAAACAGCAGTCTAGAAAAACATTCAAATGCTCACAACTCCCTATCCACTTGCTCAAATGACGTGATTCCTAAACCACAAGACTCCCAACAAAATGGCGCTCAAGATGATATGAAGAAACAGACTCTAAACACTCCAAATGATTAAAGGCACAATTCCCAATGCATGAGAAAGTACGGCCCCAGCTGAAGAATTCGATTTACTTTTAAAAATTGCAAACTCAACATAAAAATCTATAACTTGGAGAATGATGGCGCCTAAGCCTAACACAACCAATGAGCTAACACCCACAATGATATTTTTGATATTTTTTGATTTATGAACCCAACATACAATCTGCTGTCTATAAATTAATGCAATAAGCTGAAACACTAAAATACCAAAAACAGATTTTACAATGCAAAACTGAACACAAATGAATAACTAAGATGCACTCACAAATAGACTGAAATTCACCACTAGATGTTGTCTTTCAAACACGAAGTGATGCCCAATGCTAGGAGGCCTTCATTCCCCGAAGCAGTCCAGAGCCAATTCGGCAGCATAACAGTATAGTCGACAAAAGATCCAGAAATGATGCACAAGCCTCCCTTTTATAATTTTCGTTTGACTTCCAGAAACCCTAAAATCTGCTTTTAGGTCAGAAACTCCAATCTCCTCAAGAGGGCGTACTTTCTCTTCAAGGCTCCAGATTTGACATTTTAATTAAATATTAAACTTTGAAATATGCGCCCATCATAATCTTGCTTTGGACTTAGGAAATAATTAAAACATCTCTTAATGAGGGCGCCACCCTCAAGACCCACTTTTTTAAAACAACATCAAGTCATTAAGTCTAAGCCAAAGGGTCAACATTAAAATATATCATTTTAACGTGACTTTTAATTTAAATGACTTAACTCATTTCTCTGAAAGTGCCCTGAAGCCAAATTGATGAAGTCAACTGAACAAACTGAAGCCGGGAGTCAACCAACCTGAGCTCATCTGGAAAGCTGCCAAAAATAGAATTTACTAAAAATAGTAAATTCCCAAAAAGTGCTCAGAATGCTGAGATGAACGTACCACTGCGAAGCCCTCTGAAAACCCAGAAGGAATCTGCCCTTAATTCCACCATCTCTGAACAATGACCTCCTCAAAATTAGGAAACCCTAATTTCAACTTCCGATTAGCCTCCGGGTTCCCAAAGGAGCCAGCGGTCCTTGAAAATGTCGGGGCTTGAGGAAGGGGACATTCACGGCTAACATCTTGCATGAAAATGAAAATTACTCTACTTTACACTACTTCAAGATGCCTCGTGTAGGTGGAAGGACGAAGAAGCCTCGACAACTTCTCATAACAAAGAAGAAATCACCATCAATGAAAAATTCTTTTATTATGAAAGCATTCACGACAACTTCTTACAAAGTATTCAAAGGGAAGACTTTCCTTCCTTTTCAATCTAAACTATACTATCAAACGATTCTACTTTCTATTCTATCAATTTCTCTCTATTCCTTCTCTGCTATTCTAACTCTACTGAGTACAAATGAGGGGGATTCCCCCTTTTATAGTTGGCCAAGTCCAACGAACGGCTCAGATTACAATCGGCTGGATGGCCCAGATTGTGCCACCTCAGCCCTAAACAAGATTCACCCTAAAACCGCCACAAAGAAGAGGGGTAATAAATGAACAATTAATGGCCACCATCTTCTAGAAGATCCCTGTTCTGAAATGTGTTCACATTGTTCTTGTTCTTGACTGCAGACTTGATTAAACAACTTCAACTTCTGGCATGGCATGCACGTTCTCATTTTGAAATTCCAAGGCTGCAACCTCATTCTTTTGTTCGACAATGATTTTCTTCTTGGTGTTGTTCTTCAACTTAGAAGTACTTGAGGACGACCTTCCTCTCTCCATCCCGAGCTTTGAAAACATTTCTTCTTTGTCACTTGAGCTGGGCACATACTAAGTCCCAACACTTAGCCATTTCCTGCAACTTTTCTTCCTTCATGATCTTATCATCTTGGACCATTTGCTTCATTACTTCAAGTAATCGTGCTCTAGGCCTCGAAGTTCTTCCTGCAAAACAAGCCAAGAAGAGAGAATTAGAACACTTCATAACATAAATTTACCTCACTCCGATGTTCGAGTGGTCTCTTCATCTGATAGGGTTCATCATTTTTCCCCTAACCAACTTCATCCTCAAATTCTTTATGCCTTAGCCAAATTTCCAACCCATCTTGTATTCTGCCTGGGCATACTTCACTCTGATATTTCATCCAACTCTGGCTCAAGCAAAATGCTTTCATCAGGAACTTGATCAAAAATTATCTAGGTGCCCAACTTCAAATTCATCCGCCAAGGTGACATATTTCAACATCGTTTTCCTTTCTTGCCTTAGAAAAAATTTCAAACTTTTACTTAGGAAATTCATTATTTAAGTTCCCATCAACAATCTCCATCCTGAAGGCTTCGGCGAACTGTGGAAGACTTTGAAATCCACTCCTCATCGCAGACGTCCAATACCCAGAAGAAAATTTCCTTCAGAACTTGTCGAATTCATGGGTATACAACGAACGGGTTAATTTAATTTTTCTTGAATTTTGAACCTTAGAAAAATAATTCCACATCAAATTTATTCTGGTTCATCATTCCTGTGAGTACTTGTTGCTCTGACTTGAATACTTCAATCAATCCTGTGAAGCCGGCATCATCTGACTTCATCTCCGGCAATTTCGTTCATGTCTTAGGAAATTTCATCACTTCACCAGACTTAGGCGTTTTTCCTAAGGAAGAAAAATTTTGTGCCTTAGAATTTTTATTTTTTTAAATCACTTAGCACTTTTGAATTTTTTTTTGCCTTAGAGATTTTATTTTTTTATCCACCTTCAATCATTCTTCCTGTGGTGAGAAGTTATCAACTCACTTATACAACTTAATGCCTTGGGCGCATTTCACTTGTCCTGAAGGATATTTTAATTTCAATCTCCCAACATATTTTATTCACTTCACCCTTACTTACTTCCTTGGGCGCATTTTCAAGATTGAGGAGGATATTCTTATTTCAACGCCATAGCAATATTCTCCACCCTCACCTCACCTTGGTGCATCTAGCACATGGAGGAGGATAAAACTTTCCACACCTTGACCCCTTTGACCTTTTTCTAAGCTTGGCGCATTTCATATGTTCAAGAGGATTTTTAAATTTGTCTTTTCCATGCTAAGTTGGGCGCATTTTGCATGTCCAAGAGGATGAAAGTCTTCAACGCCACCTTGACCACCTTTGACTTCTTCTTAAACTTGGCGCATTTCAAAGGGGGTGGAGGATATCTTCATTACTTAGAATTTTTTTATGCTTCTAATACCTTGAGGGCACATTTGGCATAGGGTGAAGGATAAAACATCCTTGACTTTTTGACTTTCATGTTTTGTCTTTACATGCCATGATCTGGGCGCATTTTGGCATAGGAGGAGAATGAAGTTTCAAACGCCACCTTTGACTTGTTAACTTGGGCGAATTTGGGCATATGAGGAGGATACTCAAATTTCTATGTTTAGAACATTCTCTAGCTCTCCACAAGTTAAGGCATATATCAAAGGGGGCCCACTTCAAATTTTGAATGACTTAAAGATTCCTCAAGGCTCTCTTAAATAGCTAAGGTGCATGCATGGGGTCAAACTTCAAATGTAGAACACTTCCTTCAAAAGTCAAGGCATATGGGATGGGGCCCACTTCATACTTTGGACACCTTGTATTTTGCATGTCAATGCTTTATTTGGACGCCTTGATTATTTGTCTTCATGCATGCATGTATTCTTGTCTTCAATTGGACGTATTTTGTCCTTTTCCTCCTTTGCATGCATTTGCTTTGATTTTGTCATCATATGTCTTGTATGCATCTTAGGCGCATTTGGGTGTGCCTACTTCAAATTTATCACACTTGAAAACTTTAAGTCTTCATGCAAGTCAAAGGCGCATCTTACATGGTGACCTTCAAGTTTTAAATGCCTTAGTGAAATTTTCAATCCTCCTCTTCTTCAAGGCGCATATGGAGGGGTGCACTTCAAGTTCTCATTTTAAACACTTAGAAGAATTTTACCCTCCACTTAGCTTCAAGGGCGCATTTGAGGCCATGTGCTTCTAGTTTGAGTTCCTTAGCATTTCTTTAACTCATCTCGTCAAGCTAGGGCGCATTTGGAGGGTCCTTCTTTCAATTTTCATGACTTAGAGAAATTTCTTCACTCCTCACTTGGGCGCATTTTGATGCTGGAGCTTCAAGTTTGCCAGACTTAGTAGAATTTTCATCTATCTTTAGCCTTTTAAGGCGAATTTTGATGTTGGACTTGAGAAATCATCAAACTTGTTGGATTTCATGCCTTTTGCCAAATTTGGAGTGATTTGCTCATGCTAACCCTAGCTTGCCCTAACTTTCTATTTTTTAGAAAATTCTCCACATTTTGTGCTTTTAACTGACTTTTGACTTTGAAAGGCCTGATTTTGCTTTGTTCTGAACCCCGGGACGTGGTTAAGCTACTAATGCTTGATGCCTGTCTGCACCTGCTATTTTTAGCAACTTACTAAAAATAGCAATTGCTCAGAATGTCTTCAAATTCCACATGTTGAATGCCTAAAGTGTGGTGGTCGTGGCTAGATGTTGCATTTGCATGACTGTCGTGTTCCACCTTGAATTTAGGAAACCCTAATTCCTCTATACCAGCCTGCTAAAAATAGTAAGTGTTTCCTTTTTGAACCTCTGCAACTCCGTTTGACTTGAAATTCGCGCCATGGGGGCCTCGTTGATAAACTTGCTTGTCCACACTGGCACCTGATGTTGACTTTCTATTTATAGCCTGTTCCAGGAATGCCTTACTATAAATAGTAAGTGCTCCGTTTGTCTTCAAATTTTACCAGCAGACTCCTTGGAAGATGCTGATCACGATGGGATACTTCAGTTTTTGGAAATTTTGGCGTTTGACCCCTCATTTTGGGTCTCGAAGCTTGAAACTCTAATTCATCTTGCATGTGCCTCAAATGAGCTCTATTCAATTCTATTTCAGTTGCATGTTACCATGCTTGTGATTCTGAAGTGTTGGGCAGCTGCCGGAGTGTACTTGCTAAAAATAGTAAGTGGCTGAAAAAGTGATCAACCAGCTACTAGATGATTTTGCATGTCAAATTGTCCGGGAGATCTTGAAAAACCCAGAAAAATCAACATGCAAGCATTGGCTAAAAATAGTAAGTTCCCGAAAAGTGATCGGTTTCGCTTGCATGTTACCTCGTTGCGAAGCTCTCGAAAAACCCAAAAAGATAATGCCGACATGCGCTGAGAAATCTTACATGCAAAACCGAATTATAGCCTTTGAAGGCTGAGCACTGAAAGTCATCATCCTATTTTGCATGTCATATCACCGCGAAGGTCTCGAAAAACCCACAAAGAATCTCTGGACATGCATCTGAAAATTTGGCCTGCAAACCCTGAAAATGGGCCCCGAAGGCATTACTGCTAAAAATAGTAAGTTGTCTATTTCTGCTCACATTTTGCCAATGATGAGTTTAAAGTGCTCAGAATGTAGTGCAGTTGTCAGAACGTGAAAATCTCGAGAAAACAAACCCCAAATTGACACTTACTAAAAATAGAAAATTGGCAGAATTCAGTGGAAATTTAGAGGGAGCCTGCCGGAAGCATACTGACTGCAACGCTAAGCTCAGAAATTGGTTAGCCAACTTATTTTCTCCATTTGACTTAAAATTGACCAGAAAACTCAAAACCCTAATTCTATAGACTTAGCCAAAATTTCACATTTATGCTCACAGACGGGCACATCCCCGGAAAGGCAGACAGCAGAAAAGAGAGACAGAGAGAGAGAGAGAGACAAAACCAAAGCCAAAAAAATGAGGAATGGAGCAAAAATTAGGGGGTCCCCATTTTAAATGGGGTGATGTGTGAAAAGGTCACAACACTGCCCACTAAATATTGCCTGAATTTGGCCAAGGCATGCATTATGGCCAGCATTTCCTTATCATATATACTGTAAACCCTCTCTGGTCCTCTAAGCTTCCTGCTCTCATAAGCGATCGGATGCTTGTCTCGCATAAGCACCGCTCCAATGCCCTCACTAGAAGCATCACACTGAAGCTCAAAAGGCTTCGTAAAATCTGGCAGTGCCAACACTGGACATGTAGTCATAAGCTCCTTGAACCTCACAAAACACTCCTGTGCCTCAAGAGTCCAAATGAATGCACCTTTTTTCAACGAATCCGTCATAGGTGCTGCATGGGGTGAATATCCACTGACAAATCTGTGATAGAAACCACATAACCCAAGGAATCC
>VDFB02214538.1:0-18114 GCA_007258455.2 Sequoia sempervirens
ACGCAGCCTACAAAACCCAATGTGCATCCCATGGGTTGCCATGCTATGCCCATCCTGCATAAGTACACCCCAACGACCTGCTCTAATGTCAAACAAAGTACATAGCCTATCATGTTTTTTTAATAGACTGTGAGTTAATGTACATTGTACTTCCTTATCTCTTTTTGTGAGTTGTGCATTATATGTGCAATATAATTTTTTTGTTCTTTAAAAAATTATTCTCTATTTTTTAAAATTCCTAAAAACTGTTATATATTTAAAATCTTAAAAATATAAAACAAAATTTTTGCTCTTTAAAAAATAATTTTATTTTACTTTGAATTATTTTAAATATAATTAATAAAATAATTTTGAAGTAATTGTTATATACACTTAATAAAAATAAATAAAATAAAATATCAATTTTTTAAAATATGATTGATAAAATAATTCTTATACACTAATATATATATATATATGAAGTTTTAAAATATATGTAATAAAATAATTTTTAAAGAATAAAAAATGTTTCATACTTAATAAATAAAATAAAATAAATATATCAATTTTTAAAATACAATTAATAAAATATTTGTGAAATAAAATGAAATAATTATTAAAAGATAAAAAATTGATATATAAATACACACTTATAATAATAATTTTAAGAAAATATTCATTCATTTTTTAATTATTTTATTAATTATATTTTAAAAAATTGATATACTTATTTTATTTATTAAATACTTACTCACACACACACATATATATAATTTATTAATAATACATATAAAATATGCCTAAAGATATCTTTCTCATGTGTCTATTGTACTTTAATGTGGCTAATTAAGATTATAATTACTTTTAGCTATACGAGATTAAGGTTAGGGTTAGATATATATTTAGTTAGGGTTGGGGTTAAAAATAGTGGATTAAGTTTAGGGTTAGAGTTAGAGTGAGAATTATTGTTAAGATTGAATCATAACCCTAATCTAACCTTAACCTTAACCCTAATTGAACCCTAACCCTATTTGTAATTGAACTATAACTCTAACCCCAACCCTAACCCTATCCTTGAACCCAAGCTTTATCTTAGAAGCCCAACTCTAATTAAATGGTAAACCTAACCTAACCTTAACCCTAATGCTAACCCCAACCCTAACTCTATCTATAATTATAATCCTAACCCTTCTCATTCTAACCCTAACTATAATCTTAATTATAATTCTAACCCTAACCATAATTCTAATGCTATTCATAATCCTTAGTTTAACACTAACCATAGTTCTCATGGCAACCTTAACTCTAATTATAACCCTAATCAAACCCTAACCTTAACCTTAACCCTAACCTTGAGCTTAATTAAACCCTAACCTTAACCTTAAACTTTAGCTTACTTAAATCAAGATCCTAAAAAATTGATATATATATATATATATATAATAAAACAAATATAATAAGGGTTAAGGTTAAGGTTAGATTAGGTTTATGATTAAGGTTAGATTAGGGTTATGATTCAATCTTAACAATAATTCTCACTCTAACTCTAACTATTTTTAACCCCAACCCTAACTAAATATATATCTAACCCTAACCTTAATCTCGTATTAGCTAAAAGTAATTATAATCTTAATTAGCCACATTAAAGTACAATAGACACATGAGAAAGATATCTTTAGGCATATTTTATATGTATTATTAATAAATTATATATATGTGTGTGTGCTAGTAAGTATTTAATAAATAAAATAAATATATCAATTTTTTAAAATATAATTAATAAAATAATTAAAAAATGAATGAATATTTTCTTAAAATTATTATTATATGTGTGTATATATATATCATTTTTTATCTTTTAATAATTATTTCATTTTATTTCACAAATATTTTATTAATTGTATTTTAAAAATTGATATATTTATTTTATTTTATTTATTAAGTATGAAACATTTTTTATTCTTTAAAAATTATTTTATTACATGTATTTTAAAACTTGATATATTATATATATATAGATATTTTTAGTGTATAAGAATTATTTTATCAATCATATTTTAAAAATTGATATTTAATTTTATTTATTTTTATTAAGTGTATATAACAATTACTTCAAAATTATTTTATTAATTATATTTAAAATAATTCAAAGTAAAATAAAATTATTTTTTAAAGAGCAAAATTTTATATTTTATATTTTTAAGATTTTAAATATACAACAGTTCTTAGGAATGTTAAAAAATAGAGAATAATTTTTTAAAGAACAAAAAAAATTATATTGCACATACAATGCACAACTCACAAGAAGAGATAAGGAAGTACAATGTACATTAACTGACAGTCTGTTAAAAAAACACGACAGGCTATGTACTTTGTCTGACATTAGAGCAGTTCGTTGGGGTGTACTTATGCAGGATGGGCATAACATGGCAGCCCATGGGATGCACATTGGGTTTTGTAGGCTGCGTAGCCAGCTCCAGAGGGACGGCGCGAGCCGTACCCCTCCTTTGCCCCTACCGCGTCAGTACTGCACGCAGCAGTCTGACAGACTACTGAGCGTAGCAGTCTTAATGACTGCCGCATGCAGCAGTCAGTAGACTACTGTGGGCAGTCTTAAAAAGGCCGACGGACTTAGGTTAAAAAAATTATAATTATAATTTTTAATTTTTATTTCTTTAGTTATATATATATATATATATATTATTAAATATTAAAGATTATAATTTATTTAAAATGAAATTTATAATTATTTGGTTAATATGATTATAATTTAAGATGTAAATCTTGCAGTATATTTTTGTTTTTAAAAAAAAGGTTAATTAGTGTTGTTATATAATATAGGATATTATTTAATTGGTGGAACAAATAATTTTAAATTAGAATTTGCTATGATCTGTTGTTGTAGAATTTTTATCAAGAAAACTGCATTTCGTTATATTTCGTGATTAAAATTTAATAATCTTTTTGTGAATGGTTTGAAGTCCTTTTTAAATGCATTTCAGGTTCTTGTCCGAAATGGTGATCGTTTAAGTGTTGCCAATGAGGGAATCATTGTAGATTGTTATTATATTTATTCAGTGTGGCTATATATAGGTTTAGATATTTTAATATATATATATATATTGCTTTATTCTATTATAATTATTTATTTTACTCTTTTTTTTTTAAAGGAATGTTAGGTTGTATGGATTATCTTGAATAAAATTGAATAATAGGGTAAAATCATTTCATTATAAAATATTTATGGTAAAACTTTATCGTGGTAACTGAGTGCAAGTAATAGATGAAAGTGGATTGTTTGTCTTGATGAAATGTGGATTATGTTGTTAATTTGTGAAACCCTATGAATTGTCGGTCTTTCTTGTGCATTATATTTATGTTTTTCCTTTATTCTGGTTGCAGTGTGGGAACCTTGTGTATTTGTGGTTAAGTTGTTGTTCATTAAGAACCCTAGTTCCAGAGACTTGTTTATTTTGGAATGTTAATCTCATCTTGAATCTTTTATTTTTGGATTGAAACTTGATGGTTTATGTTAGGAAGGGTTGAACGGTTTGTTAAGACTTTTGGTTATGAATTATTGCGAGAGGGTTAATGCATCACGTGTTCTTGTTGTGGTATTATGTTATAGTTCAACCCTTGCCTAGTTTTGTTTTATGTTAGGGGTCATAGGGAGAGTGGCTCTTCGTGGGCGCCGGCGCCTTGGAAGGAGGAAGTGCTCAGGGGAAACCCACGAAAGAGTAGTTAAACAAGTGATAACTAAACAATAGAATTTAGGGGGTTGGGTAGTAAAACACACAAGATAATTAAAACTGGATTCCTCATCTATGCATTAGGGCTACCATAGACTAGTGATAGACTGAGTAGACCGTGGTCGGCAAAGTCATAACCTCGTCTTCATGAGAGGTTATTGACTTCGCATGAGCTACCCTATGGTGTCGGCGCCTCAAGTAGGAGGAAGGGCTAGGAGATCCATAGATGGGTGCCGGCACCTCAGTTGGAGGAAGTGCCAGGGGATCCCATGAGAGCTATGCGATGACACTCTCCACTTGACACCCTTGTGCTTGGTTGTGGTTGTCTCTGGATATTGTATCTTTATGTTGTTTTTGAGGGCTAGTGAATCCACAGATGGGTGTCGGCGCCTCAGTTGGAGGAAGTGCCAGGGGATCCCATGAGAGCTATGCGATGAGACACTCCACTAGACACCCTTGTTCTAGTTTCTTGTCGCCTCTGGATATCGTATCTTTATGTTGCTTTTGATTCTTGTGAATTTGTTTCTGATTGCAAAATGGTGATACTTCATGTTATTGTGATGAGTTCTTAGTTTTAACTTGTTATGTGATTTGTGAACGTTGATGGTTGTTCATTGTATGCTTTGAGTAGTACTTGTTTTGTATCATGTTGTTGATGAGTCGGTTTGACATTCATGGTCGGGCTCACTTCCTCGTCACCTCTGAGCACGGGGGGTGAGTTACTTGTAATTCACATGGTTGGGTGGAACGTGCTCCGCACCCGTTGGGTTCCCCATTAGCATCCTATCTTCTTAGCTTTTTCACAGTGGTGTTGTACCAGTTATCACTTGTATTTCATATTTCATTATTCTTGTATCAATCCCCATGTTGGGAAATCCAATGTAATCCTTATATCAAAATTTGTAATGTAACATTATAACAATGATGTAATAGTTAGGATTATTTGTAACTCTATTAAGAGATTTATCATGGTGGTATGATGTGATGTTTATTATTCTCGTATCATGGTTATTGGATGTATCATTATTCTTGGTTATTATATAATAAATGATATTGTTGTAATCTTTATCTTTATTTCTATTTAGTTGTTGCTATGTAACCTCGCGTGCCCCAGAGAACTAAGTGTGTTAATGCTAGGTAATATGCTATGTGGTTATGGTTTAATGTTATTACATGTTTAATTTAATTGTTTTAAAAAAAAAAATTATTTTCATTGTGTGTGTTCTCTGGGGTTTGCACGACGGGCATTACACACCGTATCCCATTTACCAACATATCCAAGTTCTTAATTGTTGCATGCATAATCAGAGTTTCCCTCAATGCACTCAATGCAAAAACAAGAGTAATCCCTTGTGTCTAATATCCATCCATGGTGACTATTTGAACTCCTAACACAATGCAAATATCTTGTTTTTTCTACCTCTTGCATCCATGCATCGATCTTCTATCCAAACATGTGGTATTTTGTAGATTTTATGATATCTACAAAGTGCATAGAATGGCCATGAAGATTTGAATTGTGTCACACATCCATCTGACCATACAAAATGATTTTCAAATTTTACACCCCTGCTTCTCAAATTCTCAAAAAATATTGTAAAGCAATGTTGGAAAAAAAGTGTGTCATTCTCTTTATCATCAATAATATAAAAGTGATATTCTTTCTTAATGGCTTGTTCTTCATCTGTACTCTCAACACCATCCAATTTTGATTGTGCATGTCGATAACACACATGAACCATAATAGTGATCTGCTTTGAAAAGTAATACTCTGATTGAATCTCCTTTTGATGTACAAAGAAGTAATTTTCTACAAAGTCAACTACTAATAGAACTATTCCACGTGGGAAAGTATCTCTCAATGTTTGGAATTTTTGTGCTTTCCACTTAGCAAAAAAGGAATGATGTATGTATGGTTGTATCAATTTTCAAAAATCTTCCATAAATTCTCCAATGGGAATCTCCTCTTCTACATAGTTCAATCTTGTGGATTCTTTCCCAAAATTTGTTTGCAACTTTACATACTTGTAAATGTCAATAAAATATGTGAATAACTAATAAACCACACTTTATCAATAAAACATTACATCAAAGATAATCGAAATAACAATCTATGAGCAATTGAAACAAATAAACTCTCTAAAAATAATACTTACCTCTTGCAATTTACTGTCTTTGTTAGGTTAGTATCCTCAATTCTTGAAGTAAATTTAGTCAAATTTCCACATGTCTCACAAATTCCTTTTATGCAGTTTATTTGAGGTCCATGTTCATGATCACTTAATATAGACTTTATGAACAAACTTGCATGTTTATGAGGTACATTTTGAAACCCAAATTCCTAATGTGCACTAGTGCTCGATTGAGAGCGATAGGATCCTAGAACTGAATGACCTCTGCATCTCAAATGATCTCTAACATGCTCTATACCGATCCCATTGTCTGATGCAATGTTGGCATATGCCTCCAACAGGTCCTCAACAAAACAATGCAGAGTCATGCGTGCCATATCTCCTATAAGTGCATCAAGTTGTGTAGGAGTAGGGATGTCGACCACTGTAAAAGGATCCATGGTGGTCCACTATGCTAAAAATGGTATGGATCAGGAATGTCTGGACATCAAATACTGACCTACATGATCATCAAATATCCTAGTGGTGGCATCCGCAATGTCACCTATAGTGTCAATTATTTCCTTTTGGGAAGCAACGACAACCTCATCTGCTATGGGGGCTAGAGCTGGGGTGAGAGCAAGATACCTCTCACCAACCAATACCCTAAACACTGGGGGTACTCTATCTGCTCGATGATAGGTGGGCCTATCAACAATCTTGCCATGCCCCTAACCAACATATGGTGGAATGTCTAGGTAGTTAACTTTGAGGCCCAAATGGACCTCAGCATACAACTGCTAAACAAAATACAATGAAATTTGGTCATTGTTTGGGTATAGACCATGTGATGCAAGAAATCATGGGTAGATCAATGAGGCCATAGCATGATCGACGCATCTAGTGACCTGGTATCCCCTAACCTTACGCACATTTTGATAAAATGGAAAACAAGTGGCTTTTATCATTTCTTTGGTGACACTATCCTGTATTTGTTGAAGGGTAATGTCACCATGTACTTCTTCCCACATGCAAGAAAGAATAGCAGCCACTCTATCTAGGGAATATGCACTAGTCCTCTCATGTTCATCTTTTAGTTTTTCTAGACTATGCAATATTAACATGCATGGTTCACTATATATCCCTGGCTTTGCACCCAGTGCTAATGAATCTCTCAATTTTTTAATCTCATTGCTGGTATTTGCAAACAAAGAATCCGGCGCAGGTGGAACATGATCTGCATTTTCCATGTTATATATATATACAGTGCACCTAAATGAGAAATGAGACTTTGGTAAATAATATATCTAGATAAAGGGAATACAAATATAAAATAGTTGTAATAATTCATCTACTCATCAATAATATTTTCATACCATTAACAATTTAAAAAGAATTGGAAGACAACTATAATCTATAACATAGCATCCTTAAATGGTTCAAATTTTAAATGAAACGATGAAAGAGAGAATAAGAATACAAAGATTAGTATAAAATTATTTGAAAATAATTGGGGATAAAAATATTTAATCTAATAGTTGTTAACATAAATGAACTTTAAAATAGGATTATGTAAGTGAAAAAAAAATTATATTGCCTTCATTGAACCTAAATTTATCTAGTTAAGATATGTCTAAAATTAAGAATTCACACTAGAATATCAATATTACATAAGAATCTCATAAAGAGGATGAATTTAATGGAAGATAATATAAAATCCTCCATATGAGGATGAATTTTATCATTACAATATGAGTGAATCATCTCAATTATATAGCCAAGAACATCAAAAAATTATAGATTGGAAAGTAAAATAATCAGACATTTATCATATTTTTATAAGTATAAAGTTTAGATACCATCAAACTATTTAAACTTATAGATTGCATAAAGCTATAAATTGAATTGTAAAAACTAATTTATTAAGAATCAAATCTAATAAAGTTTGACTTCATATTTCATACTTGTTATAAATATCTCACTAATCCAACCATACATTAAATTATATATGTTAAAAAATATATAATTGTTATGCCCATAGTTTCTCACTATATCTTGACATGGATCTCCTTCAACTAGATCAATTAAAAACTATTTGTTATGTTGGAGGATAATGGATTTAATATCATTAGAGTTGTCATGGAACTACCTCTCTTGATCAACGATAGATATTATCCACTCTTGAGAATGTAAATATGTTCGAGATAACTAAAAAATAATTTGTATCCCTTATATCCTTTCATCCAATGTAGCCTATCTCTTAATTGAGATCCTCTACCACAATTAATTTCAAATCTTCTAAGTTTTATTTCAATGGAAGCAACCACTCATTGTAAAAAAGTTATTAGTAAGTGCTAAAGCCAAAACAAGTTTTTTTTTCTATTTGGATCCATATTTTTTTCCATTCTAGATCTTTTTTTAGCCATATTCTTATTGTAAGATCATAGTAAGGTAGTGCAATAGATTTAATTGCATCATTCCACAATTGTATCCACTTACCATTTTTATGAGGTCTAGGAACATCAACCAAAGGGATATTAGGGAAGCAAGGTGATCAATTTGATTGAGGTGGTGTAACGCCCCGTCATGCGAACCCCAAAGGACAAATAAACAATAATCACAGCACAATTTTTTTAATTTTTTTTAATAACATAACATACATGTAATACACATTAAGACATGACATGAATTTCATTTAAATAGATTCATTAACACATACATCCCTTGGGATACACGAGGAGTCATTACGAGATTGAGATCCACACAACAACAATAAAGAATAAAATCCAAAGATATAATCCATAACAAGATAAACATTAACAAATGTAACACATACATGATAATCATTGATAAGAAACCATCTGAGTACATAAATACAACATATGCATAATTAACTTAACACATTGAATAACAATTGCCATGGCCAATATCCACACCGAGTTTAACATTATATTACAATACAATGCTCTAGAGATACAAGGATACAACAGTGTTTCCAATATGCATGGAAACCATACAACAAGAATCATGATACAAATGAATAGATGAAAACTGGCTCCCAAAACAACTACAACTCTGGAGTCGCTGCAACCGCACCAATCCACACCTCTCGATCCTTGACTGGGGACCCAATGGGGTGCTTAGCACATTCCACCCGACCATGTGAGTCCGAAGACCCACCCCCCGTGCTAGGAGCTAACAAGAAAGAGACCGCAACCAAGAACATCCAAATAGGGAACCACAAGACTCAACGCCATACAAAAGTATCATAAAACTCAAGAATTACAAAGACATAATCAACAACATCCAAGAGTCATTAAAATAACTTAAAATCATAAATCTCATCACATAAATCAAAGCAATGACCAGTAACAAGTAACCAAAGGATGATCATGAAACACTTCCAAATCAACTGAATTAATAAACATAATACAATTCCAAATTGCAATTAACAACACAATAACATCATATCACAGTATCATATGATACAAGATCGTAAATCAAATATAAATGAGATCATACAAGACCGCAAAACATACTAAAGATGTAATAAAACAATAATCATAAGTCAATTTAAATCAATTCAATCAACAATCTAAACCAACTCCCATAACCTACTTCCAGAGGAGCACAATAAAGTAAAACATATGGGCAACTAGGGGAGAGTGTCATCACATAGTCCTACATGGGTTATCCTATGCTCTTCCTCCCAACTGGAGGCGTTGGCCCCCATCTATGGCTGTCTTGTGCCCTTCCTCCCAACTGGAGGCGCCGGTCCATAGGGTGACTCATGCGGAGCCGTAGACCTCTCGTGAAGACGAGGTCACGACCTTGCCAACCACGGCCTTCTCAGCCTTCCATTAGTCTGTGAAAGCACTAATGAAGATGAGGCATCCATTTTTAAAAATCTTATAATGATATTACTACCCAACCCTCCTGTTAATTATTAGGTTTTCACTTGATTACTAACTCACCTGTAGTTATCCTCCTGCCTCTTTCCTTAAGCGGCTGCCCCCACGAGGAGCCACTCTCCCTAGAGACCCAACAATATCAAACCAAAACCAAGAAACCAAGGGTTGTACCATCAAAATAAGAATATTAGATCACAACTGAGAAGCATGCGAGGCATTACCCATCTCGCTATAAATACAATATCAAAGTCTCAACAATTCCCGTACAACCCTTTCAAAATCATGAAACCAAAACACTTGCCACATCAAGGGCACATAAAGAGAGAGAACATCAATTATCAATCATCTCAAGCCTCTAGAAGCCAAAAGAATGAAAACCCACAACCAAGGGTAAAGCGAAGCATCAAGATTTTTTCTCCAATAATTCCAACACAAGGATAAAATTTCATCAAATATGAGAGTAAATCAGAAAAGCCATAAAAAGGGAAGGTTCATCAAGACCCATCCACAAATCAACAATGGTGTCACCTCAAAAGGGAAAACGCAAAAGAAAATCAACCTTTAATTCAACGAAATCACTTAATAAAACCAAAAGCCACCAACTAGGTATTCCACGGGAGACCTCAATTTTCTCCTCACAAGAACCCCCTTATAGTGGTACACAAATCACCTTCATAAAATCAACAACATAGCAATGACAACAATAATTGCAAGGCCACAAGGAATATTTTCAATTCAAATATAATGAATGAATACATTAAAATAAGATCAACAACTCCATCCAGACTACATAATCAACTTAGATACAAAATAGATTAGAAATTCAAGAAGATCAACTATCCACAACTCATGAACCAAAAACACGAGTTCCCAGTTACATTGCAACACAAATTACATGACAAAGGATTCCTTGAATCAAAATTAATCTCCAAAGGCATTCACACCAATACGGAAACATCCAAAAAAACAATCCTTCAATAACAGAGGTAAAAGCATGCAACCAGGCCTCCAAGGGACCAAATTAAAGAACACCTTAAATACTCAACCACTCACAACCCACAAAACACTTGCATAACAACAACCAAAAATTCAAATGAGAACAATATTTATTAACCAATCAATTAACGACCATAACTAAATAACTTTACAACTTCCACAAACAGAATTACTCAATTAACTAAAACAATTCATGATAACCATCACAAGTATTCTAATAGACTTATTCATAAAGAGCACTTACAAATCAACCATTAAATGAATATAAAGGAAGTCAATTTTCAAAAGATTAAAATCCCATTTCACCAATAAACTATCCAATTCGAGAATACCCTACTCAATCTCTAACCATGCCCATACATTTAAATTTCCCTTTTCATTTATCAACATAATTGAAAACTACTTAATAATTGGGTAGTTAACTCATTATTATTTCATAACTACTTATGTCCAAAACATTATTTCCATTTCCTTTCATCTTACTAACTTAACATGCACTTCCAATATTTAAATTAATTGTGATAACCATTTAAGACCAATTGTCTATACTTTAAAATGACAATAATAACAATACTCTAAATACTTAAACTACATATTAGAAATTACCACCTTAAAATCTTAAATCTATCTAAATAAATTTACACACATAAATACCTTTTAAAACCACTACATATTTATATATTTTAATTCTTTTTGAGGAGGGAATGTAAAAAGAGAAAAGATCTGTTGTAAGAATCCAACAAGTCTACAAGACTTAATTTCATAAAAAGATAACTTATTTGATTCTATGCTAAACTCTATTTCACACATTAAAAAGAAATAAATAATCAATGCTGATATATGTTCACAATCTGCCTTTTTACTACATTATCCTATCAAGTTTATAATTTAACAATTTAATAGAATTTCCTTTCTAATTTCACATTTCCACTATAATAAAATTTTGTTTATCTCATACCAAAAAGTGAAACAATCTGTTTATAGACAGAATTTAATTAAATAAATATAATAGAGAAATTGTGACATAAAATATAATTACTTAATTAATATATATATATATATATATAATTATAAATATAAATACATATATCAAAACACAAAATTTTTGTTTAAAGGAAAAGTAAAGTGCGTATTTCAAAAGCTTATATTTTCTTTGGAATTGCTATGGCTATTAACAGCCATAGGATTAACACCCGGCTGCGGATAATCTATGGACTATTCACAGCAGTCCGTAGGACTGTTGCAGACAGTCCGCAGACTGTCGCACGGGTACCAACCCCCGGCTGGGTGGTGGGTACGGCCGAGGCCGAACCACCACTCAGTCGGTGGTTTAATAATATCAACCAATGCAAAATTTCAATGGGAATTCGGCGAATTTTGAAAATAAATAAATTTACAATCAATATTTTATCAACGTATATATATACATATATATATATGGGTATATATATATATGTATATATCAAATATAATAGATATATATATATATACATATATATATTTATATATATATATATATTGTATTTAAAATATTTCGAAAACAGAGACAAATATACACTGTACAATTTTTCGGTGTATATTTAAATGTAAACAAGAATATACACAACCCAGTTTTTCTAGTAAAAAGGTTATTTTAAATTTATTAATTATATTTCCCAGCCAAAACTATAGTATTACTGGTTATTTCCAAAATTCCAATCTTAGTTTCATTATAATAAACAATAGTCCAAAACCCAACAAATAATTTCATTTAATCAACTAAAATCCCAAACCTTGGTAAAATTTTCTTGATTGAAACACAGTCCCAAAACATTTATAAGAATTCAAGAGTTTTCTACATGCATTAGATTTCAAATCCAGAACAAAGAATTCTTATTTCATTTGATGCTATAGAAAGAAGATAATTTAAAAGAAGAAGGAGAACCTGGCGTCCTGCGCCTGTAGATAACTGTAGAAGCTTTATCCTTCATGCTGATCCAATCCTTCTAGCAGCAGCTCCAAGATCCTCCCTCAAACTTAAATCTTAATCCTCAAATGAATTATGAGAAGAATAAAAGAATGCAATACTATAACAGAAAAATGACTGTCAAATTCTCCAAAATCCCTTCGAAAGAGAATCCCCCTTACCAACAAAAATCCCCTAAATAAAATCACACACAAAAGTCCCTTCCATTCCTCTTCCTGAGAATACCAAAAGTCACATCTCAAGAAATAAATCAAAATAATATTTAATCCTTAATTCCTTTTGTTGCCTTTTCATGTATTTATATTTCATTTTCTTTTATCATGCATTTTGATTAAACTAAATAAATTTAAATCCACAAAAAATGAACTTTTTATTTGAATATATATTCATTATCTCCACAATACACTATTAATTAATTACTTCCACATTAGAATAATTAAAATCAACCATTTACAAGATTTTAAATAAGTATCCATTAAATTTCTTATTATAATAATTATCTTTTCAAGATTATTTGTTCATAACAATTTAAATCAATTTATCTAATAATATCACTATTACTTTTAACGAATTAGTTTGATTGATCATTTGTTCTAAATCATTTGATTTAACTTAATTGATTATGATTTTAATTTCTAATCATATTTTAAATAACTTTACAAATCACTTATGATTTAATTAATTATTTAAACATGATTACTAACATATTATATTTTCCACACAATCAATTAACACGGTAACCAATGAAGCACACACAAAAACTCACACACAAGTCCAAAACAACTGACACGAAGGGGCACTACAGGTGGGAAGTGTTGAGCTTGAAGGATAGATTATTAGGTATGAGGAATAAGAAGTTTGAAAAGTTTAAAGAATTGGGAGGTGATATGTGAGATAGGTTTGATAGAATCTACTTAAATAAGGGTGTTTTGTGGATAGGGGACAATGGAAAGAGATATAACTAAGTTTTAATCTATCAATACAACTAAGTTTCCCTTAGTTCACCATATCTTTAGTTGGTCCAAGTGAACTAGTGATCAGTATAAGAATTTTTTTGTCTAAAATGGGATCTAAACCCCTCATGGTATTTCTAGTTAGGATGTAGGAATTCCATTATTTTTAGAGAGTTTATGAGAACTAAACCAACTTGTATCTTGGTTTTTTCCACCATATCATATTCACCTCCTTGTAGTCATTTAGTCATAGGGAGGGAATAAAAATCCATTCCCACAATTTAACTTGAGATGAGGAGTCATTAGGCATACAATAAAGAAAAAATGAATAGGTATTCCTTGGATTAGTAGTAAGCACTAAGCACAATTGTAGTTGGGATCCACTCCGCAATAGATGATAAACTTAGCCAAGTATTGGGAAAAGTGGGTCAACCTTGCATCCTAATATTTTGATTTATTATTTTGTCCTCATATTAGGAAATGAGGCATCTCACTTTGTGTTGGTAGTTATTTGTCATTTGTTGAATGCTTCAAGGGAGGTGTCTAAGATGTTCTAAATGCATATAATATTATTATAGCTTTATAAGATGAAACCATCTTATGACATATTCTTATGACATTTAAGAGCATGACTATAGAATATTTATAGTAAAGTATTGACAACCATTATGAAAATTATAAGAAATATTTTAAGAAATAGCAACTGTGTCAAGGAAAAAGATGTGGACATTTACAAGAACTTTTTTTTAAAGCAAAAGTGGGAGACCACTTATAATTTTATTTATATATAATATTTTACATATAGCTGGTTCAGGTGGACATACTGGTGGGAAAGAACCAGCAAGAAAACCCCCAGTTGCAGTCCGAGTAACAAATTTTACAAAATATCAAAAAGACCAATGAGGTCCTAGTACAAATGACCAATTGTCTGATTACAATGTTACAAAAGCATATTGGTTGAATACATTAGTACATATGCACATTCTCTTATGCACCCATAATACCCAAAAGAAGACATCATACTAGATATACCCATGACCCGAATACATAACACAATGGAGATTACAAAACCTTACTAAACATAAGACTGATAAGCTAGGAAGCCACTTTCAAAAAGATGCAGATTTTCCACCAACATTTTGAAAGCCATTAACTGAGCTTTCTTTTGTTTCCACTCATTTACCTTTGTGTTGGCGATCATGCTCAAATGAAGGTTTTGATTTGTTAATATCAGGCACATAACGATAACATGATTTCTTTTTGGATGAAGATGGAAGTTGCAAATCATGAATGCAAACATGACTTCTCAAGAAAGAAATGACATGATATTTTCTTTTTAAATCATCAATCTCCTCCATGGAAATGGTAGATCTGTATCTATTTAGAACTTGGTAGAGATGTGAAGAAGTGTCATGCATTGTGGATAATAACATGCCTTGGAATATGTGAACATAGGTAGATCTTCTTATGAAACAAAACCTTCTTTGAATAATTAACATTAGAGATTAATATAGTTTGGCAAGCATATTGTATAATCACACTAGAAACCAACAATGGAAGATTGAGAGTCTCAACTAAGAATTCCACCTTATAGATAACATTCATACTAGAAGCCAACAACTAAAGACCAAATTTCATAAATAAAGTTCATGTGTTATATATCATGCCTTTGAGGGCTCCACAAGTACCATGAGCCTTTTGAAATCCTTCTCCATCTAAATGCATCCATTCCAAGACCATTGGGAGGTGGGTATACAATATGAGCCAAGTATTAATTTCTAATGTTAATTATTGAAGAAGGTATATAAATTATTCGAGCATCTTAATTCTCATACATAGTTACATCTTAGTCAATTTCTCAATGTATTAGTTCCATATATTTGTAATTTTTTCTTAATATAAAAACATATTTTATTTCATTGTTAAAATTAACCTATCTATTCCATGTTACAAAGGATGCTCTTATTTTTTTAAATTATAAATTATATAATTCAAATTAATTTGAAAATTTCAAGATAGAGTACACACAATTTCTTTAGTTAAAATAAGAATAGCTTTTTATTTCCATGTGAGAGAGTTATTCAAAATGGTGGTTGATGTCTCAAAAATATTTCTTTCATATATACTAAATTTTTATCATTACATTATGAGTGAATCATCTCAATTATGTATCAAGCACATCAAAAATTTATAGAGTGGAAAGAAAAATAATCACACATTTATCATATTTTTGTAAGGTGTTTGAAAAGACTAAAAGTTCCCTAGAAAGAACTAATTAAGGAATAAAAAAAATGGGAAGTGTCTACCTCATTGTATGTTGACCTTTCCCATATAAAAAGATCATGGAAATGATAAATGAGTTGATATAAGAATTTTTAAGAATGAAGGCACAAAATTCATAACACTAATCCTAAAAGCAACAAGAAAGGCAATGAATAAAATCTTCCTAGTTATTTTGAAAGAAATTTTAAAAGGTTCTAAATCCCCTTCACACCCCTTTCTAAATGAAGATAAAATAAATAAGTTACCAAATATTTCTTAGGGTTTAAGGTGGTGATTTTAATATGATTTGAGAATAAATAAGATAAATTAGATGAAATCAAGTTTTGTTGTAAAGGTGATGAATTTTGGGGGAATAAGATGAAAATAATTTTGAACCTAGTTGACTCATTAAATGGCAATAAGATAGATTTTAAAGGGGCTTTATTTAAAATATGTAATAGTTATATATGTACTAATACATTATATTCTCTATTAGATGTTATTTCTTCCATAAACATTTCTTACAATCTTATAGTTTATTAATAATAGTGATGTGTGCATCCCTAGACACTCTTTGATAACCACACTATTAATGTTTCTATTTTTACTAGAGGATACTCTAATTGAAAAGCATGTAAAGAGGAAGGGTTAGTTAACCTTGATATTAATGCAATGAAAGGTGGGATTATCTTGATGGTATCAAAGTTATCTTAAAGATATATTGAAGGTTTTTCTTCTATGCCTAAACACATTTAGTGAAATATAATGAATGTGTTATCCTAGAAAAATATGTATAGCATTAAGGTTAAAATTTAGACTTTAAGTTGAAAGAAAATGTCAAATATTTAGAATAAAAATGGGGGGGATGGAATACAAGCTTCAAGAATCTCCTTGTAATAATTAATTGCAATAATAAATGATTAAAACTAAACACGAATGCATATGTCACCAATAATTTTTAGATAAAAGGACTAAAATCAGAACCAAGATATCTTAGTTCAAGTATCAGGATAAAGGTATCAAATTCTTATTCAATGTAAATATAGCTGAGTTTGATAGATAAAAAGTTGTTCCCATTAATACTAGGGGAGAATTGTCTAATGAGATTAAGTTGACACTATTCAATTTTTAGAAGTTAGAACCCTAACATTTATATGAGGCTTGTGAAATAGAACCTTATTAGGAAGAGTAGGAGAGGATAAATGAACCCATAATAATTATACTTATACAAATAAAAATAATAATAATGTTTAACCATTTCAAAATTTCAAATTTGTTTCACTATGGTGATCAATAGCTATTTTGTACAAGGAGGCCAAAATTTATAGGGAAATGAAGACTACATAAGAGGAGAATTTATTAACATAGTAGCTTGGTTGTAGTTGTTTCTTTAGCGTTAACTATTTCCTCTTTTTTCTTTTGTTGTTGAATATTTTATTTGATCTCTTAAAACTTATCAATGGTTCTTGATCTTCATAATGATTATTTTCTTCTTTTTCAATTATTATCATCTTAGAAGGAATACCATTTGAATTTAGAGTAGGGAGAAATGTATTTTTCTTTTAAAGTATTTAAAATATTATATTTATTTGATGGTTCCTTCTTAACCTCTTCCACTCCTTGGACAAAATTATCCAACCACTTGAATCTCCTTATATTAATCAATTTACTTCTATGATTTATGTATGTGTTTTTAGTGATTTACTCTTTATCCTTTCAATTTATTCATGATATACTTTAATATAGTTATAACAAGTATATAATAGTTTTTCATAATTGGATATGCCTTAAGAAACTCTTTAAACATGAAATTATTTGATGAGGGAAGATATAAATTAAGGTTATTCTTTCTTACTTACCTCATGCTCATCCATATTTTTTTGTCCATAAATATCTCAAATCAAATTGGATTTTGTAAAGAGGATAGCTATATTTTAAATATTCGCTCTTAGTCAAAGTCATTTATTTCTTTGTACAAATTTAAAATTGATTTATGTAATTTAATTTTTAATAGTTTTAACATGGATATATTAAGAATAGTTTTAAATATATATATATAGTAAAGTGGACATATTTTTATATTTTCCTAATACTAGAAAATTTAATAATACCTTCATTCCTTCTAATCCTAATAGAACTAATTTATTATACATTTCATTCAAACAATCTAGTTTCTTTCCGCTAAAT
>VDFB02214539.1:0-17165 GCA_007258455.2 Sequoia sempervirens
TCCCAACGATCCATAGCCTCATATAGAGTCTGTAAGCATCATAGTCTCTAAGAAATATCCCTTCAAATATTGCTTCCTTTTAGCACTTTGGACTCTTAAGGGAAACTAGTGGGCAATAGAGTTAACTTCTTTAAAAACCTAGTTTGAAGTAATTTCATTCTTTTTTGTGCATTTAAAATGGATTTTTAAGCCTTCCACTTGAAAAGTGACCTCTAAATAACTTCAAACACCTTAACTACCTCATTCTTATTCATTTTTTTTGCAAACAAGCATTTTCATTCCAAGAGGCAATATAACTTTTGAGACTGCAAGAAGACATCTGATAACTCTTGAGTGTACTGAAATAATTCTTATGATTTTTGAAGAATGCTGATAACTCTACTGTAGGAAGGTGATGAGAGATTGCTTAGCGATGAAAAGCTTGAGGCATCTTATGAGGAAGTCATGCCAACCAAAGAAATGATCAAGCGTGAAGTCACAACTTGTAGCCATGGAACTGAACCTACTGAACCTGAAGAAGATAGTTATGTTGCTGACCGAAAGAGCACCTCTGGATGGTTGTGTTGCTGACCAGAAGAGTACTTAAATATTCAGAGGGAGCCTGCTGAACCTAAAGAAGATGGTTGTGTTGCTGACTGGAAGAGCACCTCTGGATGTTGTTTCAGTTGAGGTCTGCGATGAACACTTGTACACACCATAGTATGGTTGATATCATGTTGAAGCGATATCTAATATCACGATGAGATGATATTCTTCTTTTCACTTATGGTTGTAGCCATAGTACTAGGCATCATGATGAGGTGATTTGCCTTGTGCAGCTAGAAATATCCTCCCTAGCTAAGAGGGAGTGTTGATGATTATTACAGCGTCAGTCATATCCTTCCAACGATCTCCTCTACATAAGAATAAATTAAATATAGCCAAAGCTATTTAATTAATATATATATATATATATATATCGATTTGTGATTAATGCTAATTCATCAAGAGATACGAGTTAATGAAGAGGTGCATTTATGAAGAGGCTGACATGCTTGAGGCACGATTTATGTCAAATTATATTTATTATTTTATGAAGGCCGACTTCTATCTTGGAGGCGCAATCTTTGAGGAGGCACATTCTTTTTGGAGGCCGACCTATATTGTGAAGAGTCGCATCTCTCTCAGCTTGTATATATATTAGATACATTTCATTGTTTTGAGACATACATTTTTCATACATTCCATTTCATATCAAGTGCGAGTTAGTGAGAAACTCTTTAAGTGCAGATCGATTTATTGTGAGAAGGCTGAGGATTACCATTGTATTGATGTGTTGGCATCAGTCTGTGGTGCATATTATTAGGCCTCATTATCGACCTTCATTGTAAAGGAGTTTCTATTGTGATTCAATAATATAAGTGATATTATTGGCTAGTTTTTCTCCCTCAAGAGGAGGGTTTTCCCAGGGTATCTATTGTGTTATTGTGTTTGATTTAGAATTACTTTTTTGTGCATTAAATCTGATCATAAAACTAACACAAGTAAATGGCTGCATAGCGTGTGGAATGAGGGGGCAGCAGGCCTAAGACCCCTTTAAATTTTGTTTGAGTGCTTTCTTTTCATTTTTTGTGAGTTTTGTGCCAAGTTTCCTCAAAGAAATGTGGTCTCATAGAATTCCATGACAAGCTAATGTAATTGATAGCTGCTCCTAGTTATTAGTTATGTAATGTAAATGGTACATAAGCTGTAGGTTGACTTTGTAAAAACTATATTGTTATTGAAATTTTCATCTATCGGCATCTAGTTGTTACTTATGCAATGTGAAGTAATGCTTTGAGTTTGAAAGATGTGCAATGCAATGTAATCAACAGTATGAATATAAACTACATAATATTTAACCATTCTTTTTATGCTATTGTACATTGACATTTAACCATTGCTCACTTGATTAAAATTTTCAAAGAGTTTAATCATGCACATGAGGAGGAAAGTAAATTTTGATTAATCAACTTCTATATATATCAAATTATCCAATAATCAAGTGTATGTCCATATAAAAAAATGGCATCAACGCCAACTCAAACAAAATTTTACAATATGTGGCATATGCCATCTTGGTATCTATTCAATATTTACATGCAAAAATGTCTATCTCATCCTAAAATACTGGTGGATCATCAAAATGGAGCCTCTTTGAAGCACTTGTTGGCTCTGAAGGTAGCTGCACAAGAAAAGTCAAACCACAATTGAGATTTGTTATACTATATAATTTAAAATCGAATAATTAACATAAAATCAATACACATTAAATTATAATTGAACTCTAAAGGAGTTAAAGGAAATCTTGATTACCTAAAATGTCGATCTCTTGAAGGGTGAGAGTCTAAGATATATACCCCTCTCAAAATTCAACAAACCAACTTTTGTAACATCAATCTATATATGTGAACAAAAACATGAAATTGATCCAAGTTAGCATAGAATTGTCAGTAATAAGAACATAATTACCAAGCACAAAATAACCTCTTCAGGCTGATCTTTTTTTGTATCTCCTTTAGGTGTTTCAACACCTCCTCCTTAAGGTGTTTCAACACCTCCTCCTTCAGGTGTTTGAATACCTACTCCTTCAGGTGTTGTGGCACTTATCAATAATGATGTATAGCTCACAACCGCCTGTACATAAAAATGACAAGTACATATGAAACTACGAATCTATGTCAATGTATTCATAATCAATAAAAGATCTTATAAATTTTAATTCAATCAAATTTGAGTTCAATTGCAGCACCCTTATCTAGCGTTGTCGTCCATGGTCTGGAGGCATTAAGCATCTTTTCGCACCTAGGTGTTTCCTACAAGCAGAGAGAATAAGATAAACATATAAGTTAATATATAATTTCATTAACGACAAGCAAATTATCTGATGAAATGTAAATGAGTGAGTCTTGAAAATACATGCGTAGTAGATCTCGAGGCCAAATGGCCTAAAGGTATATCAGTCACCCGTGTGAGATCCTCCTGGGACATTAACTGTTAAATAGACCATGTAAATAAATAATATTAGTACTTGATACTATCTCTTATTAATATTCATTTAAAAAAAAATGCAAATTATGAATTTACACCTTAAATGTTACCTGTGTAACTTCTCCAATATCCACCTCTCTAGCAAGAGAGGACTCTGTAGGGTGTGCTCCACTCCCCTGCGTGTGATCTTCTATAATCTCCACATCCTGGATGTCATAATCAAAAGTATCTAATGGTTGCTAAGGGGGCTGTACAATAGGACCCAAACATATTTGCTGGCACGTATTGCAAATATGTGGTACACAAATATGTGGACCCGAGGAGGATGATGCAACAGCACTGGATCCATCACCAAGATGACTAGACTGTGGCTGAGCTACTGAAGAAGCATGGGAAACCAAAAGACCACTCAATGAGTGAATGGCCTGTATCATTTGTGTGGCTGCATCCTCGGTAATATCTGGATGTTGTACTGGAGGTGGCGGAGGAAGGGGAGGACGGGGAACATGTGGGCGCCTAACTACTCTAGCTTCCCCTAGCCTATCCTGGGGCATACCTCCACCAACGCCATGGAAGGGTTTAATGTCAAAGTAATTGACATGATTCCCTAACAAAAACTCAGCATATAATTTTTTAATAAAGTAAAAAGGTACATCAAGATTATTGTTGGGTGGTTTATCAAAAACCATACACCAACAATCCCAAAAGTTATATACTATGCCCCTATGCGTGCACCATTTTATAGAAAGTTTTGGTTTGTTAACATTAACTGGCAAACCAGTGCTGGGGTTAATAAATAAAGAGGCTATTTGGGCTTTTGTTATTTGGAGTTCTTTCACATCAGGGTATGTGTAGGATCATGATGGGCCAAAAAGTGGCAATATGATGGGTATGTGTAGGCTATGTGGCTGACTTTTATTTTAAAATTGATGAAATGAAAAGAGTTTTTAAAGGAGATTCTCAACTTTCCACCAATATAAATTATGCTTTACTTGAATTTGTAATAATTATTATTCATTTCTATTTGAAGTCACATTCTAAAGTCTGATTGATAGAGTGATTGAAAGCATCTATAGCTTTCAAATGAGTATCCCACATTTTTTTGAATCACGAAACATGTGTCACATTCTATGCTTCACATACTATGGGATTAAAAAGAAATAAAATTGAATTTTATGAAGTTTTGACCAAGTTAAGGTGGTTAGACATACGAGTTTTATATTTTTAAAAGTTTTAATAGAAAATTCATAATTAATTATTTACTTGGAAAAAAATTATAAAATATGCATCACATCGGGACATGAGTCCTCTACTTATATCTAAAATCTTATAAAAAATATTATCATTTTGATACGGTTAGGGTGGTGGAATGAGACACCTACTTATTTTCCTTGAGGGAATTTAAAGTACTCTTTGCATTGAAATTTCAAATTTTTCATAAATAGATTTCTTTTTTTTTAAATAAGCCCACAGTAGTTTAGAAACTACATTTTAATTTTCTACATATTCTATTCTTACATATTTTTGAAATAATATAGATAACTTATTCAAATTTTTATGTCAAGTTGCCTAACTCTGATTTTTCTAAATTTTTTGCCACTTAAGGGCTTGTTTTTTCCATGATGATCCTGCACATACCCATCATCATAAGACAATCCACATGCATAATATTGCCTCATGGTTTCTCGCCACGAATGAAATGCATTATGTTGGGTGGAAAGGGTTTCTACATTTGTAATTATTCCTGTCAATGTGGTTGACATATAGGATAATTGAGGGATTTTTTTATAAACATCACAAATGCCCCTCAATTGCTCCAATTTTTTATGAATTAAGTCTTCAATTGATGGTTGCGGAGGTGGTGGAGCATTTGGCATTTCTATATTTTGATTCTCAGCTGGTGGATTTTCATTCTCAACTGGTGGAATTTGTGCATTCTCATTCTTGACAGCCATAATGCTTGATTAAAGTTAAAAAATAATTAATCTAAAATTAGACAATATAAATGAAACACTATTTTAAATCAAAATCCATTAAAAATTTCATTTTTTTTATCAAAATCCATTCTAAACTCATTGTTTCATAAAAATTCAAAATGAAACCCTATTTTGAAAAAAAATCAAAAAAACATTCATTTTTTATATCAAAATCCATTCTAAATTCAATTTTTCATAAAAATTCAATCAAAAACCCTATTGTGAAAAAAAATCCACACAAAAAACATTCATTTTTTTTTATCAAAATCTATTCTAAACTCAATTTTTTCACAAAACTTCAATCAAAAACCCTATTTTAAAAAAAAATCCACAAAAAACCATGTGAAATTATTCAAATCTAAATCAAAATTGAATCAAATCAAATAAAAATAAAAAAAACTCACTTTTCCAAATCGGATATCCGTTACGCGAAGAAGGAATGCACTGTGCGCTCATGGGTTCTTCACTGTCAAATGACTTCAAAACAGCGTTGTACTTTCTTTATATATGCTTTTTGCAAATCGGATATCCGATTTGTAAAAGTAGGTTTGGTGTTTGGTGTTTGGTATGGTGACACCCGAGCCTAAAAAAAGTCAACACTTTCTTTTCACGTTTTTCGGTCGGTGAAAGACGTCTTTTTTTCCTCATTGCCACTTTTTGGCCCACAATGATCATGCACATACCCATACTTATAAATTATATGTTTTTATCCTTTGTAATGTGGGTTTTGGTACTAATAATAGTCAATTTGTTGTAGATTACTAGGACCTAATATTTCATGGTTTAACTGTGTGTTCCTAGGGAACCCTATGGTCTTCCTTTTGTCTAGACCTTTGTATTTATGGAATTCTATATTTTGCAACACCTCAAGATCACAAGTTTTCTAGAAACCCAAAAAGAACCTAAAATTTAATTTAAATTATGCTAAATTTTTAGTTTGATTAATAAATTTATGAAGTGTGATAAATATCAGCATAAAGCATAGGTTCATTATGTTCCAAGATAGGCATCATTTGGAAGATTTATACAAGTCATTTAGCATGTTTCATTTCACTTCATAATTACAAGTTGAATTTCAAGTCAACAATTCATCGCTTACATGCATATATTCAAGGCTACACTAGGCATATTAAAACATCTACCTTTTCCAAATGGAGAAATCATAATATTAATTTGCACAAGTTACATGATTCCTTTCTTGATTTACACACAAGCACACAAAATTAAATGAATTACAAATGACCAAGTAGAAGATTATTCAAGCAACCAAAGATGAGCACCATGCTTCTCAAGTGCGGTGTGGCCAATTGGAGATAGCCACAACATGACCATATTATCACCTCAACTACTAATCCCCTACCTAGGAGGATTATCTTGAGATCAACATTCACACGTGCACACACACACACAAACACCAAGGATTTCAACACTTAACATTAATGTAAATCATTCTCTTGGAATGGAAGATTCCTCTCACAAGGGGGAAAATGAGGGTACTTGCCACTAGAGAGCATGGGTTACCAAGGGACTTCCTCCCTAATAGAAACATAGAACCAAGCGAATACATCTTATTCAAGGATATATTAAATTAGTGTAACTATGAATCTTCTTAATATCAATCACAATATAATCAACACAAGCCACCACTAACCATACCTCAACTCACTTCCCTCCAATTCAAAATCCATCTATCTCAAAAGACATCTCCCACAAAGTCATAAGAATCATAATCTGCAAAATATCATAGGAATCACAATTTCCACAATTTCACATTTGCAAATGTTATTCCAAGCAAGAGTAAAAATTATTTATCTCTCTATATATTTTCACGATTCTCAAGAATTCAAATGTCTTCACAATTTTTCCTCAACCAAGCTCTCCCTTTCCCAATTCTCAAACTCAAAAATATAAAAATGAATGTACAAGGTCCTTTTCCCAAACTATGGGATAGGTATAAAAGGGAGTGTCATATCACCTCACTCCATCCAAATGAATGGAACCACATGACACCTCTCTAACCCATGCACCAAACTCTCTTGCAATTGCAATAAATGGGCATGGCCAACCCATGTGAATCCACATGGGTTTCCTTTCTAAAAGCATGGTGGAGTGGAGTGCACTCCTCCATTCAACCTATTTTGGAAGTTAATGGTTTGACTTGGTGTACTTGCACAAAAGCCCCATGCTTTCGTAAGTATTTTCTCTTTCTCAAAGCTCCCATGCTACACCCAAATCTCTGAACACAATCTCACACCCTTCCCCAAATGCCCTACCCATAGGTACTTGAGTTGGGGTCCCAATACTAATCATACAAATAACAAATACACTTTTATACCCTTTTCAAATTGTCCACCAACTCACTTTCAAGTATCCCAAAAAAAACATTTAAATCATTTAAAATTACATACCAAACCCCTATATTTAAATAATTACAAATAAACACATAGGGAACATGGATGTTAACACCAAATGGCTAACAAGTGGTCTTGATCACACTTGACCAAGATGGTTTTTTGCATAATTAGACAACACAATCAAATCTCATTACGCAAGATGGTAGGATAATCCCAAGAGTCCTTCAATACCCCTCTAGTGCCCTTTCATGTGTAATGTCCTACATGCTCATTGTGCACATTAAATCTCATAATGAAAAATTATAGCTAAAGTAGAAATATATTGAATTACATTAGTCATCTATTTACACATATAATTAATTTGTGCATATAGAAGCCAAAAATCATTACCATGTATGAGCACATCAAATATCTAAACCTTGTATCACTAGCATAGATAAAATTGAGCCACAATTTATAATAATTTAAATTACTTCATTCAATATTTAAATTCCATAAATCTAATTAAATGTTTGATTCATATAAATTCACTTCTCATATTTGAACTCAAATTTAATATTTTAAATAAATTAGATTAAATATGATATCAACGTTTAATTATTATATTACATTCACCAAACTTAATCTATTTATTCACAAATATTTAATATAACATTAAAACTCTTGTATAATTGTAAACAAAACCAACAAAAACAATAACATATTAGACCAAATCACAACAAAAGGCACTAATGAGAGCTAGCGACTAAAGAAACTCAAAATGTTGAAGAGCACTAATCATATTCATTTGTAGGAGAAAGTGCAACTCCAAGAGTAACAAATGGATGATGTTACTTCATCACTAGGCTTTGAAGCACCACCTTCTCTTTTTTAGATCAAATTTTAAAATAATTTATAAAACTCATTATTAACTTGTTTATCAACTTCATCAAAGTCTTTTCACTATATATCATTTTTCTAACTTTTTTGTTGTATCATTTAGAAGTCTTAGAGGGGCTAGTGGACAATTAGTTGAAGTCCTATGTTGAGGAAAATTGTGTTGAAATGCTAGAAATAATTTATTTGGAATTCCCTTACTAAGACCCAAATTTGAGGATTGCATGGTCATTTTTACGTATTATTTCATAAAATATACAATTTTATAAACATTATCACATGAAAGGGGAGATTTTGGACATAGCAATTATTTTATAAATTATTTTGACATGCATATTTAATTTATATACGAGTTCTATAAAATAAAATATGTCTTAATATTTGAAATGCAACTCTGAATAAATAACCATTATGAAAATTTTGCTCGGCACACAAATTGACTATCAAATTAAGACCTTTCCCTCACTAATATACTCAACCATATTGTTAAATGTATGCATAAAATTATATTTCAATTAAAAATATTGATGAAACTTAAGATACCAAACTTCCCTGTAAACCTTCTCATTCCAATCATACCTACCACTATAATGAAAAGACCCCAACCACAAGGAAATATACACTAATATCTATTTCAACAAGCAAGACTACAAAATAGTAGATCCACGTAAAGAGCTAAATGAATCAACGAAGTTAACAGTGAAAGGGCTTCAACCAATTTTGCAATATAAAAACCTATCTTAAATCCTAAAGTAGGTCTGAATTGTTGACCATAAAGCTTTATTCCAAAGACTCAATGTTTCTTTGTGGAGAAAGCTAACGGGGATATGGACTTCCACAAGTTCACATTGCATCCCAAATTAAAAATGACTAAAGTCTATCTTGGCTCACTTAATGAATTCATCCACAGTCTATATCTCTGAATAACATGTAGCTCAGCCTTTTTTCTTCCTTCGAATGAAGAACTCATATCATGTGTTTTTAGTCATTCAAACCACACTTAATTTTCTCAGGAAGATTTTTAGCTACAAATCGGGACACTCAGCAAATGGGTTTTTGAAAGCTGCAATCTACTTGTGTAATGGATGATATTTCATTTATTATATTTTCTGAATGCTTTAGAAAAGTCTAAGGAACGGTTGGCAAGAGAGAAGTTAGAGGTCTGGAAGGTTTCCAACTCATCAATAAAATAAAATGGTGAAATGAGACCTAGAAGGTTGTCCCAAAAGGTGAACTGTCAAGCAAAGCATAAGCCGCTTTTATAAAGTATGAGTAGTGAATGTATATTACGATTTCGGACAAATTCATCGCCAACAATTCACCGTCAACAAATTCACTTCCAACAATTCATTGCCATGACAATTGCTGACGGTGAATTTTCCTAGCCTTATATTACAAGTCAGAGTTAAGAAACAGAACACAAACACAACCCTTTCTTGAAAACTATAAATCGTGACGATATATTACAGTCAAGAACTATAAACCAGAGAACACGCAACAAGAGAAAATAACTTCCATCCACAGACTGTAACCTATAACTAACCAAGCCGTTAACAGCTCCATACTACCCTTAAGCCTTACATAAGCTTTTTCTCAAGGTCAAAGTGACATCTTACTTCAAAGATTATTCTTTCTTTTTTCTTATGTGGAAATGGTTATCATGAGATCCATTCTTCTTTTTTCTTATGCGGAAATAGTGGTCATGAGATCCATTTTTTTGCTATAATTATCATGAGGTCCTTGCTCTGTCTATGTGGACTTCATACTTTCCTAACGTCAATGCAAAGCAAACATTAAAACAAATAAGGTTGGGTTACCTCGCCCTTTAATTAGCTGAAACATAATATGCCTCTCATTATCCAGCACAAGAAAAGGGGAACATTGATTCCGTCAGTCCATTTTGCAAGTTATTTTGTCAAATGGTCTTGTTTTCTTAAAATCTACAGCAAAATCCATAATGCATTTCACTGCCATGACAAATTCATCTCAAGGAAAATTCACCACCAGCAATTCACGACCATGGAAAATTAATGGCAAACTTTTAATGAGATGAATTTTCTGCTGTGAATTGTTGGTGGTGAATTTTCCTTGAGGTGAACTTGTCATGGCAGTGAATTTTCTGACGGTGAATTGTTGGCCGTGAATTTTACGACACGGTGAATTTTCCTAGAAACAGTACACCCTTAGGAAAACAAGGTTTTCGTACCTGAATCTACCAAAATCATTAATAGCAGGCAAGAAGGATTCCAAGTCCTTGGATGTGCCTTCTCTAAGCAATCTAAGCACAATTGTACCTCCCTGAGCTAACTTTGCTTTATACAGAGTCCCATAATCTAAGGACCCAGAAACGTTGATGTAAAAAATTGACACAGTTTTAATCCAGAAATCTTATTACTATACTATCATGGACTGTGAAAACTTCATACTTATGTATTTTCATATATTTTTTTAGTGCATGTTTTACTTTTTTAACATTTTAATCAGCTTTTATGTACCTATTATATCAATTGTACATTATACATTGTAGTTGTATAGAATTAACTAGACAAAATAAATTTAAAATTATATATAATATTTCTAAAAATATAAACATACATATTGATATAAATATTAAATGGTTTTACTATTAAAATCAATTTTTTATTTTCTTGGATTCTACATTAACTAATTGCAAATTTTATAATGATTGCTCGATGTTATTTTTACTTTGTACATGTCAGCTGTTTTTAAGCCTCTATCGACGCCCTTTTTTCCAATAAAGATGTTCTGCTCGACAACGATTGCTTTTCTTTATTAAATTAAAAAGATAAATATAATTTTGTTGATAACAATTTATTTTCATAATAATAGAGGAATATTTTGTCTTTCATGATGGAAAGGAATGTCTACGTCATCCTTTTATTTAGAAGGTCTTGAGTTTTAATGGTTCCGTTAAATAAAAAATTACAATAATATTTACAATTTAGTTTTATGATTATGATAATGATTTTTAATAGATTATTATAGTCTGGAGTGCTCTCGTGTTATTATTTTTCTACTTTTAAAGTTCTTCATAGTTAAATTCTCTTTAAAAAGGAGAATAGAGAATACTTTTCACATCTAGGGTAAATAATTAAATAATATAAATATTTAGAATATACTTTGGGTTAAAAGATGTTGGGAATGTAATATTAAATTAATAAAATAAAATAATAATATTTGAATAAAATGTTGTGATAAATTGTATAAAGTGTTTTGTTAATTATGTAAAGATATTATTGATAATTAAATATGTGATTTGCAATTAATAAATGTTTTTATAATATAAGTAGCATTTATATGGTTTTGTACCCTTTACACTAAAAGCCCGCAAGGTCAAAAAGAAACCAAGTTCAACAAAACATCAAAAGACTAAATAAAAAGAATGGAAACAGGACACAAACACAACACAGTAACAACAAAGACCTGATACAACACATACCTGACCACTAACTATCCACACTTTCCCATTTCTAGATGAGGAGGTTTAAAACATCATCCCAATCCAGTTGAGACCTTCATCCGCAGTGTTCTTGTCTGCTTCCTCCTTGATGGTGTTCGAAAGTGTGACGGTCGATCTATGAATCATTTTAATAATGAATCGAGCTAGATTATTGAATTTTCGTTCTAGTTTAACAACCCGCTCGTACAACATGTCGAGGTCCTCATCCTTGCCTTTCTTACTTTGGGTCTCCTCTTCCTCACCAACTCTGGAATCTGAGGTGTGGGTGGAGTCATCCTTAAGCATCTAATTCATGTCAGAGAAATTACTAAGGCCCTCCACGAGACCTTCTTCCATCTCCTCAATAGTGTCTTTTTTGCCTTCGGTTATGTCACCAGTTTGCTTCGAATTACTAGAAATCTCATCCATCGAAGCCCCTTTTTGTTCTTCGCTAGTATGTGGGACCTTCTCACACTAGTATGTTTTGTCCCCACCTCAAAGCTCATAGCTACCATGGTGTTGCCCTTAGAGTCTTTTTCCTCGACACTTTTTCCTTTGCTGTCAGTGGTTGGCAAGTCCACCTGGCACGAAGACTCTTTTTTCCCCTTCTTCTTAACAGTGGATCTGTTGTCCTTCTTGATGGGTTTGTTTTTTAGCTCAAATAACCCAGCCGCAGCCTTGGACTGGGCCAACCCAACCACACTTTTCTTGGAATTAATAAATGTTTTGTCTATTATTTTAAGTTATTTTCATGATTACAAAATTGATCGTATAAATGAATATTTTACCTCTATCTCACATATCTAATTTAGAATTGTGAATCCAATCTCTACACACATTTAGAATATTAGTTTCAACTCACCTTGATGTCCTCAAACTATCCTCATATAAAAGCTAGTTTTTGGTGTTTGATGGTTTGCACTTGGCAAGGATAATTGCTTCCCTTATGTCAAACCTTATTAGGATACTAATTTAATGATTAGACAAAATATCAAGGGACAAAACTCTCAATCATGCAAGATGCCCTAAATGCTCGTCTAGTTAGAAATATGATGTTTTCATAGTCCATAATAGTGGGTCTTAGTGCTTTGAGTTTAAACGATGTGCATATTTGTCAACATTTCAAATTACACTACATTATCCATCATCAAGATGAAGAGAGCAAATGAAAGGCAACTTGTAGACCTAAGTTTGCTAAATAAGGGGGGAATGGAATGGCGGAAATCAAAAATCAAGAAATTGGAAAAATGAATAAGAAGTGGGGGGGCCTGAAAGAAGAATATTAAAAAAAGGAATGTACAAAAGATACAATAACATATACACATGTATTTTTCTTTGAATATGTATATTCATACATTTTCATATTGATATTTATATATAAAATTATGTACATCGATTTAAAAATATAAATAAAATGTTAAAAAACAATTGTGTACATTAATATACTTGTTCAATGTAGATTCCCTAATAATACATGGAAATAACAATTGATAACTCTAAAAATGGCATCTATCATGTTATGATCAAATCGAGGTGATGATAATTGGATGTTCTATAATGAAATAGGATTATCTCTATAAATAGAACACCAACCTGGTCAAACAAAACACTTTTGCACATTGGGTTAGCACACAAAAGTCATGAAGAGAGGTAAAGTTGGCCCCAATTTTGACTATAAATTTTAAAAGTCAAGGGATCATTTTCAAGAGTATAGAAGTGATCTTAGATTATGGAAGATAACGTCCACAAGTATAAATTTGACCTAGGTTAGAAAAGGGATAAACTAAAGTTCAAGACTAGTTCCTAGTAATAAGTATAGATAAGAATAGATAAGGTTTAGGTCAAGTGTGTCCAATCTTAGCTAACAATGAACTATATTTGTACACTTGTTATTGCATAAAGGGTTAACTAAGTCAAAATGGGTCCAAAACAAATGTGAGAAGTGTGAGGTATGCACTTTTTTTACCATTATATTTTTCTCACACTTTGGTTGAGTCCTCTGTAAAAAAATCATAATTAATTATTTACTAGGAAAAAAATTACAAAAAAATATGCATCCCATCAGGACATGAGTCCTCTACTTATATCTAAAATCTTATAAAAAAATATTATCATTTTACTGTGGTTAGGGTGGTCAAACAAACACCTACTTCTTATTTTTTCCCTGAAATTTAAGTACTACTGCATTGAAATTTCAAATTTTCACCAACTAGAATTTTTTTTTTCTAAATAAACCTAGTATTTTAGAAACTACATTCAATTTACTACAGATTCTATTCTTACATATTTTTGAAATAATATAGATAACTTATTCAAATTTTTACGTCAAGTTGTCTAACTCTGATTTTTCTGAACTTTTTGCCACTTAAGGGCCTATTTTTTCCATGATTATCTTGCACATACCCATTGACACTTACCAAAAAATCATTTACAAATATATATCATTTCCAACATGAATATGAGAATAGAGAGCAAGAAATTATGTGACATTTCATATCCCATGGATTCATTTTCCTAGATACCTTCATAACAAGAGCAAGAGACACAAAAGCTAACTTAATCATGGGTAAACCCACAAAATTGGTTTACAATTCCATTGAGGAAGGAAAAATGTATTTTCTGATGGAAAACACTTTAGGGGGTTTGCTAGAAGGGGGGGGTTAAGAAATTATAATATTAATTTTTCAAAACTTAGACGATTCCTTTTTCAGTTTACACACAAGCACACACAATTAGATGAATTACAAACCACCAAGTAGAAGATTACTCAAGCAACCAAGGATGTGCACCATGCTCCTCAAGTGCAATGTGGCCAATAGGATATAGCCACATCATGACCATATTCTCACCTCAACTACTAACCCCTAGCTAGGAGGATTGTCTTGAGATTAACGTTCACACATTCACATACACACACAAACACCAAGGTTTTTAACACTTAACCGGGTGATCCTACAATAGTGGTTTACAATTTTTGGCCAAATTGGACTCTGAAATTATTATTTTTAACTAAATATTCACATTCGGGCACCTATAGCGGCTAAACTGTGAGGAATTTGAAGATGATACAAACTAGAGTCTCATCACATTTTGTCTGTAGATTCTAAAATATTTTTTCAAAATTTTTTGGAGTCCAGTTACCTCTTTTCCATCTCCCATAGAAAACTAGTTTTTGAGAAAACAACATTTTAAAAGTGGCCTTTTTACATTATAGCATATAGAATTTTTCCATGAAGGATAAAATTCTAATTCTTCGAATTTAGATTTGTAACCAGATATAGTGCTTCCACTTGGTTAGATAGTTTTTTATTGAATATTTTTTCTTTAATCAAGTGCTGAAGTCAAACCAATTACAATTCAGACATAATGCGACTGTATAATGCATAACTTTTTTTGTATATATCAAAATTCAATTTTTTTTTAGGTTGGATCAAGGACTTCAATATCTAGTGCACTCATATTTTTCAAATTTTTGTTTTGATAATCTACTATTTTTCCACATGTGCAGAACAGAGACCTTCATTTTCATTTAAAAACCTATATTTAATAAAACTAAAAAAACAAATACATAATGAAACCAAAACATATCAAAATTATATTCGTTGGATAGCTCTTTCTGAGGACTACTTGATTCTAGTTGGGTTTGTGAATTCTCTGCCATTTTCATCTTCAAATCGAGCTTCGAAGTGAAAAAATTAGGTTTTTTTGTGTCTAAGGGGGAGAATGAGGGTTAAGGGGGCTTCATACGAACTCCTAGGGGTTTGAGTGAACCACCTCACATAATGCATTTTTATTTGGTTTTTGGGTGGGAAACTAGGGAATGGGTTCACTCGAACCAATAGGTTCGTATGAACCCCCAAAATCACATTTTTTGGCATGGGGTCATTTTTTGTGAGTTTTCCTTCCTCACTAGAATTGTAAACCACTATTGTGGCTTCACCCAACCACAAAGTAAAGCATTCTCTTAGAATGGAAGGATCCTCTCACAAGGGGGAAAACAAGGGCACTTTTTGTTGCAAGTATGAGTAGATTGGTGTTGTCATTGATGTCAACAAGCTTGTGTTGGCATTGGTGTCAATTATATAAGTTGAGGATGACTTGTATTGAACATGAACAGTTGGTGTTGTCTATGCTTCGATTTGTTGCATTATGTTGTCATCAATTAAGCAACTAATGTGAACCTTGGTTTTTACCTTGATAAGCTTATGTCTATGGTTGTGGTAGTGATGAAGATGTTGTGGATGTGTCTTTGGTGCTTGGTTTACAAGTGCTTTTGAGAAAATTTGAGAAAAAGAGGAAACAGTGTGTTGCAGTGTTGTTTTGGGTTACAGAGAGGTGTTCTAGTTGTGCTCTGCATTTCTTCTAGGTTAAAGATCTACCTATGTGATTTAGATATGTTGGGGAGAGGCATTCAGATATGTTATATTCAATAGATGGTGTGTTGTATTGTCGTATAGTATAATTTGTGCTCACCAGTGTGTGACTATGCATTGCAGAGGTGTTTGGGAGAAATATTTTTGCTCTGCATTTCTCCGCAGTTGTGCTTGAAGTCTTGTGATTTTGAACTTGGTGTGTTGATGGTTCTAGTAGTTTATCGAGCAGTCAAGAGGATTTGAGGTTTGATGCTTCATACTTAGATAAGTTTTCAAGTAAAGTGTTTGGCAAAGTTGTTTAAGTTTACTGGGGTTATACATTCTTCTAGTGGAAGTTGTTGCAAACAAGTTTGTTGGATTTTAGGGCATTTGAGGAATATTCTAGATCGTGTTCAATCATGGTATGTGGTTCACAAATCATCTTTGAGTTTGAGGAAGTGTGTACAACTTGATTGATTAATTTTGTTTGAATGGGTAGCGACCGACCTAGTGTTTACACTACATGCAAAGGATAAATATTGTTTGTGGTAGTGTGTGTTTAAGTGGTGTTGTTGATTTGGGTTCCAATTAAGTTTTGATGTTGTCAGCATTCACTTCTATTTGCCACGAAAGTGTTTTGGCACTGGGTAAGTGCACCAAGATGGTTCCCAAAAAAGGAGCTTAAGTGGCCACTTTTTTTTTTGAAATCAAGAAATAATGACCTTGGACGTGAAATTGAGGATAGCTACACTCAAAATTTTTACATGGAACAAAAACAAGGACCGCAGTGCTCTAAGTATACTTTCTAAACTACTAATTTATTTTGAAAATGGTTGAGATTAAGGGGTTCAAAAGAGGGATGCACACAAATTATTGTTGTTTTTGTCAGAAAAACATAACATAGCAACTCTTGTGTGACCCGAGCAAGGTGAACTTTTTTGTAGTATTTTTAAAATCGCTCGAGTCAGAAGTTAGTTAACAGTATGTAGTAGGGACAGGTTTTTTCTGATAATTTTTTAATGAATATTTGAATTTTTATTAATTTTCTAAGTGGGCACTTCCTAAAAAGCAGAATTTTGGCCGTGCTCCCCCTAATTTTTTTTGAAACTAATAGATTTTTTTTTAATTTTTAATTTTT
>VDFB02214541.1:0-12056 GCA_007258455.2 Sequoia sempervirens
CATCAGTGATCAACATTGGCTTTCTTCAGTCTATTCCGGAACCCGTAGACTGGAATGAGGTGGAAATTAGGGTTTCATGGGCTTGGCTCTTGTAGCATTTCATTTTATTTACTATTTTTAGTAAATGATGGTTGTGGCAGTATGCAGTTGGTTGTCTTCAGTCTTCTCTTCAGTTGAGCATGTTATTGGTTGTTTCAATATCTTCCTCTCAAGCCTTAATTGTTGAAATTTGCTAAGTATTGGCATAAGTGTTATATTTCTCAATTGACCACCCCTTGGCCTAAGGATACAACTTGCAAGTTGTTTTAAAAAGGGGACTTGAAGGGTACGCCTTGTCATAAGGTGATATTAATATTTTATATTTTTGAATTTTATGCTTGGAGGGAAGTGGACGCCACTTTATGAGGAATATTATTTTATGAAATTTGAAAATAAGGAGAATTCAAATAGTTGTCTTTTGGCGTACCATTGAGGAAGTTGTAGAGTTTCTCAATTCTTATAAAATGAAGACATGACTCCAGCATTGGTTATCCATCAATTACCTTATTGTTATGCTATCAAAATGACTATGGACATTTTGCTATTGCTTCGAGGATGCTACCTCCTAGCCCCTTCCCAATTTCGTGTTTGAAATACAACACCTAGTTGGAACATTGCTGCTTCTCACAACAGACTAGCAGATTGAGCAATAAAGGTTGATAATTTTGGTGAATTCTACAGTTTTGAAGTTCCTGGTTTTTACACAGCTGAAGCTGAGTTTGTTCATAACTTCTAAAGCGAATTTTATTCTGTTCTGGGTACTTTGGCCTTGCATTAGTCAACTGAAGGCGCCACCTTTCACAAAATTTGGGAATTTATTTCCAAGTATTAAATTTTATATTGCAAAATCGATTTTCTTCATGGGCCGTACCATTTGATGATGCCTTGGGATTCGTGCCAAATAAACTAGAGTCTTTGGAGGCTATTTCTGGAGTCTAACTTGGGCGCCAGACTTCTAAGGTGCATTTGCAACTCGTTTCACGCCATTCGGAGAAGATTTGAGTGAGTTATGATAATTTTATTGATTCTCACAGTTGCAGATTGAAATTTCCAGTTTACTGTTTTACATCAGTTTGTTGAAGTTCTGATTTCTGATTTACTATCAGCTGTTAGAGGGTTAAAATATCATTGAAAATCATCTCTTAATCTTGTGTATGAAGAATTCTATATTTCCTATGTAATTTGCAGTTTATTCCACATTGTACAAACTGTAAACAGTAGTACTGTTCCAGTTTAATTGGCTGCAATTTCTTTCTGTTTCTTCTCACATAAATCCCCTGGATGGTTTACCGCCAGTGAGGTTAATTTGATTGTAATATCTCATACCCACTCATAGTGGTGAATCCCCACAGCATTGTGGATGCCCGCCGCAGCGGATGAATTGCTTATTTTGTAATCTTTTCCCCCCACTGTTTGGTGGTAGCGTGGAATTGTTTTCTCATGGCTGGTTATCCGCCTAATAGTTCATAATTTCAATTTCTTAGACTCCGTCATATGCTAGCACCTCGCCCTCAGTGGGATCTTGAGTGCACATTCTTGACGTTGAGTAGTTCTTCTATTCAAGTTCAGCTTCTTCAGTTCAAGTTTATTATCTTCCATTCAAGTTCAGATTTGTATTTGAGGCTAACGCTAATCCAATCATCTATTGCTGGTTATTTGTGTTAATTCATCGAAAAAATTGGTTAGCATATTTCAGTGGTATCAGAGCAGAAGACCCTGCCATCCTGTGGCTGATTGCAGTAGTTAACTGATGAGTGACAGAGACACTAGGCCATACACTAGAAGTCAGGCCAGAAATCAGCATCAGTTTCCACCCGTTCCAGAGGCAGATACCTTCTCAGAAGTACTAAGAGACCTTGGTAAAACAGTGGAAGGTTCAGATAATTCAGTGGAAGTGGTTGATCACACAACTATCATAATGTCAGATTCAGTAAGAAGAGATAATGAAGAGAGGGATAGAGTGGAGAAAAAGTTTGACGGAATGATAGATATGATGTCCCGTTTGTTATCCAAGTTGGATCAGCAAGCAGCTCAGAGTATTATTCAGCCCCAAAATAACTCAGCTGGAGAAAATAGTGGAGTAAATGGAAATAATAATAGTGGCAGTCCTGAGGTGAATACTAGAGATAGAATTGTAGGTCAGCATACTACAATTCATAGTGGGTCATCCTCTAGACCCCTCTTTCCTGTTTTCACACCAAGGGAAGAGCAACAACCAGTTGAGGCTACTCCAAACTTTGTTGATGATGCTCGTCAAGCCTATATGGAGTATGTGTCCTTACCTCTTGACTTGAGAGGAGCATGGACCTTTGATCAATTCATGAATCAAAGGAGTCGGAGAAATGGTGGTAGGAATGATCAACGTCCTCCTACAGGCCCTAGAAATGATTTTTACCAAGCTTTGGGAAAGATCACTATGGAACATTTTGATGGTGGTAACAAGTGTACAGCCAGGTCATGGGTGCAAAAGTTAGATAACTACCTCTCCCTTAGACCTATGCCGGAAGAAGATGCTATCAAATTTGCTACCTTGCACTTAGATGGCATAGCTCATGAATGGTGGACTCACGGTTTGGTCACTCTTGGCCACAACCTTATTCGCACTTATGGAGAGTTTACAAATAAGCTGATTGAGAGATTTGACACCAAAGATCCGGAATTGAAGTTTAGAGAATTGGCACAGTTGAAACAGCAAGGATCTTTAGAAAGTTATGTGGCTGATTTTCAGAGGTTGTCAGTAATGGTGCCCAACATTACTGAAAGAAGACTTGTAGTCCTTTTTGCTGAAGGTTTAATGGAGCCATTGAAGGGTTGGGTCAAAGCATTTGATCCTCCAACATTGGATGAAGCTATCAAGAAAGCTAGGAGCATGGAATTGGCAGCCCCAAGACCTAAATTTCACTCAAAAACATTCAGCCATAAGAAGGATAAAAAGCCATCTTCAAATCTGCCCAAGAAGTTTCCACCAAGGCTGTCCGAAGAGCTCAAAGAACAGCTTAGAAAGGATGGAGTTTGCTTCACTTGTCGTGAGCCTTGGGTGAAAGGCCACCGTTGCTATGGAAGAGGCAAAGTAGTTCAAATGGAGGGCTATTCTGATTATGGATCAGAATCTGATTCGTCTGATCAGCAATACGAATCAGCAAGTAGTGAAGGTGAAGAAGTTCAAGAAGACAAGTCCGAAGAGGTTGGAGATAGTAGTGCTTTTGCACAACTATCCAGTTTTCAAAAGAATGAATCTTTTAGGGTTCATGGAGTTGTAAATTCACAAAGGATAGTTGCCCTAATTGATACTGGAGCAACTCACAATTTTATTGATGAAGGGCTAGTTGCTAGAAAAGGTTTAAAGACTGAAAATTTTGATGGTTTCAAAGTAATGGTTGCGGATGGTTTCACTATGTCTTGCACAAGGAGAATTCCTAATCTATCTTTGCAATTAGGGAATCATGAAATTAAGGATGATTTTTATGTGGTGGGTATAGGAGACACTGATGTTGTGTTGGGCATACAATGGCTGCGATCTCTTGGTGAGATCACATGAATTTGCAAACCATGGAGCTGAAATTTCAGTCTAATGGAAAGAAGGTTGTTTTAAGAGGGATGTCAAATGGAGGCCCTCGAATTGTGTCTTTGAAAAGGATGGAAAGGCTGATCCGCCATGATCAAGTTGAATGGGCTGTGAATGTATGGTTTTACCAGCTGATCCGTTGAGGAAAAAAGGCAATATCATCCTGATATTCAAGCCTTACTTTCAAAGAAAAGTAAAGTCTTTGGAAGCTTACCTCCTGGAAGACCTCCTGAAAGAGGTTCTGAACATGTGATTGAATTAGAAGAAGGAGCAAAACCAGTCATTACTACACCTTACCGCTATCCAAAGAGGCAGAAAGATGAAATTGAAAAAGCCATCAAGGAGCTGTTGGAAAGTGGTTTTATTAGACCAAGCAAGAGTCCATTTGCTTCAGCAGTAGTGCTGGTCAAAAAGAAAGATGGTACAATGCGTATGTGTGTTGACTATCGCGCATTAAATCAGAAAACCATCAAGAATAGATATCCTATCCCTAGGATTGATGAGCTTATTGATGAGCTCCATGGGGCAATGTTCTTCTCAAAGATTGATCTTCGTTCGGGCTATCACCAAATCAGAATGAGGGAGGAGGATATAGAAAAGACAGCATTTAGATGCCACTTTGGGCATTTTGAATTTCTTGTCATGCCTTTTGGTTTGACAAATGCTCCAGCCACATTCCAATCTTGTATGAACAAGATTTTTAGACAGCAGTTGAGGAAGTTTGTGCTCATCTTCTTCGACGATATTCTCATATTCAGTAAGTCATGGGAAGAGCACCTTAAGCATTTGGAAGAAGTGCTTACCATTTTAGAGGCGGAATGTCTATTCGCCAAAGAGTCAAAGTGTGAGTTTGGGATGGAAGAACTTTTATACCTTGGCCACATTATCAGCTCAAAGGGTGTGAAAGTGGATCCAGAAAAGATAAGGGCCATTCTTGATTGGCCAACTCCTAAGACTATTTCTCATTTGAGAGGTTTTTTAGGGTTATGTGGATTCTATAGAAGATTTGTAAAAGGTTATTCTCATCAAGCTGCACCTTTGACAGATCTTACAAAGAAAGGAGCTTTTCTTTGGACTAAGCAAGCACAAGAGGTTTTTGATAAGTTTAAACAAATCATGAGTTCGTGTCCAGTATTGGCACTTCCGGATTTCTCAAAACCTTTTGAATTACAATGTGATGCTTCAGGAGAAGGAGTTGGAGCTGTCCTAATGCAAGACAAACATCCTATTGTCTTCGAGAGCAGAAAATTGAGAGGGGCAGAAAAAACTTACTCTATTTATGACAAAGAGATGCTTGCCATCATGCATGCTTTGTCTAAATTCCGTCAATACTTGGTGGGAAGTAAATTTGTTGTTAAGACTGATCACAACAGTCTTAAACATTTCATGCGCCAAAAGGAATTGAATGAAAGGCAGCAAAAATGGGTAAGTAAACTCCAAGCATATGACTTTGACATTGAATATGTCAAAGGAAAAAATAATATAGTTGCTGATGCACTTTCTAGAAGGCCTCATTTGCAGTCAATTTGTGAGTTATCAGCAGATTGGAAAGAATTAATTGCTGCTGATTATGTTAAAAATCAGTTTGCAACCAGCTTGTTAGAAGGTCAATTGGTTGATGGAAGGTATAAGTTGGTTGATGGATTAATTTATTATAAAGATAGAATCTTTTTAGTACAAGAATCTAAGCTTAAGAAAAAGATTCTACAAGCTTTTCATGATGTTCCCCTTGCTGGTCATCAAGGGATTTTCAAGACTTACAAGCAGATTCGTGAACGATTCACTTGGAAAGGTTTGAAAGATGAAGTCTTGAATTACATTAGAGAGTGTCCTATTTGTCAAAGGAATAAAAATGAACACTCTTTTCCTGCTGGTCTACTTCAGCCCTTGCCTATTCCAAATCAGAAATGGGAAAGTATTGCCATGGACTTTATCACGGGGTTGCCCAAGGTGCAAGGACGTGATTGTATATTTGTTGTGGTTGATAGACTAACGAAATTTGCTCATTTCTTTGCTGTTACCACTTCATTTACAGCAGCTCAAGTGGCTGAGTTGTTTTTCAAAGAGGTGTTCCGTTTGCATGGGTTACCTAAAACCATTGTCAGTGATAGGGACAACAAGTTCCTAAGTGTATTTTGGCAGGAGATCTTCAGATTGAGTGGGACAGTGCTTACTCCAAGCACAAGTTATCACCCACAAACAGATGGGCAATCAGAAATTGTTAACAAGTGGTTAGAGGGCTACCTAAGGAACTATGTTTCAGGACAGCAGCGAGCTTGGATTAAATGGCTTCATTTAGGAGAGTATTGTTACAACTCTTCTTATCACATGTCAATTAAGATGTCTCCTTTTAAGGCACTTTATGGTTATGAGGCTACTAACTTTGTTGATTTAGTGTTTGGTGATAGTAGAGCCCCACAAGCACTGGATATGTTACAACAAAGCCAAGACATCTTGAAAACTCTTAAGGAAAATCTGCAACAAGCTCAAAATCAGCAGAAGTTATACGCTGATCAGCAGCGTGTGGAAAGGTCTTTTGAAGTTGGGGACATGGTCTATTTGAGGCTTCAGCCATATAGACAATCTTCTCTCAAGAAGAGTGGTGCAGAAAAGTTGAAGCCACGCTTTTATGGTCCTTTCAAAGTCACCAAAAGGATTGGTGAAGTTGCTTATGAGTTGGAACTTCCAGCTGAAAGCAAAATACATAATGTTTTTCATGTGTCTCGCCTCAAGAAGGCAATTGGACACAATGTGGTGGCTACATCAGAATTACCTCCATTGGATGAGGAAGGTCATTTAGCGTTGATTCCAGAAGAGATCCTTGACACTAGAGAACGTTCTTTGAGAAGAAGGACAATCAAAGAATATTTGGTTAGATGGAGGAATTTGCCTATTGAAGATGCTACGTGGGAAGGTGAGCAGATTTTGTTGCATCCATCTTTGCAGTTGCTTGGGGACAAGCAATTTCGAGGAGGGCGGACTGTAATGTCCCCTTCTCATCAGTGATCAGCATTGGCTTTCTTCAGTCTATTCCGGAACCCGTAGACTGGAATGAGGTGGAAATTAGGGTTTCATGGGCTTGGCTCTTGTAGCATTTCATTTTATTTACTATTTTTAGTAAATGATGGTTGTGGCAGTATGCAGTTGGTTGTCTTCAGTCTTCTCTTCAGTTGAGCATGTTATTGGTTGTTTCAATATCTTCCTCTCAAGCCTTAATTGTTGAAATTTGCTAAGTATTGGCATAAGTGTTATATTTTTCAATTGACCACCCCTTGGCCTAAGGATACAACTTGCAAGTTGTTTTAAAAGGGGACTTGAAGGGTACGCCTTGTCATAAGGTGATATTAATATTTTATATTTTTGAATTTTATGCTTGGAAGAAAGTGGACGCCACTTTATGAGGAATATTATTTTATGAAATTTGAAAATAAGGAGAATTCAAATAGTTGTCTTTTGGCGTACCATTGAGGAAGTTGTAGAGTTTCTCAATTCTTATAAAATGAAGACATGACTCCAGCATTGGTTATCCATCAATTACCTTATTGTTATGCTGTCAAAATGACTATGGACATTTTGCTATTGCTTCGAGGATGCTACCTCCTAGCCCCTTCCCAATTTCGTGTTTGAAATACAACACCTAGTTGGAACATTGCTGCTTCTCACAACAGACTAGCAGATTGAGCAATATAGGTTGATAATTTTGGTGAATTCTACAGTTTTGAAGTTCCTGGTTTTTTACACAGCTGAAGCTGAGTTTTGTTCATAACTTCTAAAGCGAATTTTATTCTGTTCTGGGTACTTTGGCCTTGCATTAGTCAACTGAAGGCGCCACCTTTCACAAAATTTGGGAATTTATTTCCAAGTATTAAATTTTATATTGCAAAATCGATTTTCTTCATGGGCCGTACCATTTGATGATGCCTTGGGATTCGTGCCAAATAAACTAGAGTCTTTGGAGGCTGTTTCTGGAGTCTAACTTGGGCGCCAGACTTCTAAGGTGCATTTGCAACTCATTTCACGCCATTCGGAGAAGATTTGAGTGAGTTATGATAATTCCATTGATTCTCACAGTTGGAGATTGAAATTTCCAGTTTACTGTTTTACATCAGTTTGTTGAAGTTCTGATTTCTGATTTACTATCAGCTGTTAGAGGGTTAAAATATCATTGAAAATCATCTCTTAATCTTGTGTATGAAGAATTCTATATTTCCTATGTAATTTGCAGTTTATTCCACATTGTACAAACTGTAAACAGTAGTACTGTTCCAGTTTAATTGGCTGCAATTTCTTTCTGTTTCTTCTCACATAAGTCCCCTGGATGGTTTACCGCCAGTGAGGTTAATTTGATTGTAATATCTCATACCCACTCATAGTGGTGAATCCCCACAGCATTGTGGATGCCCGCCGCAGCGGATGAATTGCTTTATTTGTAATCTTTTCCCCCCACTGTTTGGTGGTAGCGTGGAATTGTTTTCTCATGGCTGGTTATCCGCCTAATAGTTCATAATTTCAATTTCTTAGACTCCGTCATATGTTAGCACCTCGCCCTCAGTGGGATCTTGAGTGCACATTCTTGACGTTGAGTAGTTCTTCTATTCAAGTTCAGCTTCTTCAGTTCAAGTTTATTATCTTCCATTCAAGTTCAGATTTGTATTTGAGGCTAACGCTAATCCAATCATCTATTGCTGGTTATTTGTGTTATTCCTTCGAAAAAATTGGTTAGCATATTTCATGGATTTTATCAAAGGCAAGCAATTGCCTAGATATTTCTAGCATTAAAACTCTATCTCTGGGTATTTAGGCGTTCTATATGGATATGATGAGAAACCTTGCAGCCTAATATAAGAAAATTTCGGAAATTGTATGAACCAGCACCCATACCTTTCAATTAGCTCTTGGGCTTCCCTCGAGATTCTGTGATGTAATCGCTCCTGAAGCAGCCTCGTGATATACATGGTGAAGGAATCGTTGACATGCTTGTAGTGAGTTGTGCTCGCCAAATGCAACTGTGGACAAGCATCATATATCTTAAACTGATGGGAGCCACAACCGACAGGTTCCTTGTAAGAGATCCCCCTGTACTTCGTCATCCGTGCCAACATATAGATAATGTAGGAGCTCATATAAAATGTCTTCGTTCTTCGAAGGCTCAGGAGCTGCTCATGTAGATTATCACTGATTATCTCGGCCCAATTAACATAATCCTTCCCTTCCAGCACGAGGTTGATGTACTAAAATATCCAAGGCTCGAAAATGAATGACTGTGCACAACCTCCAACCCTGCTTAGCATCATGATGAGGTCCGCGATTATTCTTGCTTTAAATCCTCGCTATGATGCTTGCTTTGGCAACCATGCGAGAAGGCAGGAGTGCTCATCCAATGAGTGTTAATTGTCTCCGTGCACCTCTCAAATGCAGAAGCATACATCCGCTCAGCCCGCTCTCTAGATTTGTAAAACATGTTTCTGTGTACCGGGATCCCGAAAGCTTCACCAATGGCCGCTGGAGTAAGATTAGCAAGCACTTGGCCATCAGGTGACATGATCGATCGATGTTCCTTCTCATAGCAATTGGCGCACTCCATGATCAGCTCCGAACACTGAATAGCTAGTGGGAAACCAGCAGCTGCATATAACCCACTTCGAACAATATTGTGTGAAGTGGTTGAAGGCCGATGACTTCCAATTCCCAGCATTCTGCTTTTGAAGGCCTCCAGGTTGACGGAGCCCAGGTTGGTGTCTGTCAACCTGCCCAACTTTGAAATAAACTTAGACTCTGGCATGAACGTCTTACTCAGCTTCTTGATCACAGCCTGCCTGGATGCACCATTGTCCTTTCCAGTTGTCCTTGCCTCAGCCATCTCAGCTTCTTCTTCTTCAACAAATTCGAACTTCAACACTTAGAACAGACTTCTAAGTGGACTTTAGTGACTTCACTTCACTACTCTCAATCAGCAATTTGAACTTTTATAACTTCGTATCAGCAATCAGCAATCAGCAAGCAGCAAGCTTTGAAAACTCTCGGCAAGCTCACACCTCAAGGCGTCCTTCTTAACTGGCAACTTCAACTTTAGCAAGGAATCAAGCTTCAGCCACTACACAAGCAAAGTCGTACCTTTTAGTTCTGGCAACTTCAACAACAAATCAGATTCTAGCAATCAGCAAGTGCGCCCCTTTTGGTTTCAGCAATGGCACTCCTCAGCAACTCAAGGCGTACCTCCTTAAATGCAGATTTGAATCTTCAACAACTTGCAAGTGCGCCTTCTTGACTTCAAATTATTCAAGGCTCAGCAACAAGCTCAAGTCGTACCTCTTGACTTCAGCAATGGCACCTCTCCAGCAACTCCAGACTTAACCAAAATTCGAACTCACTCAAGCTCCAGTCTTCAGCAACTCACTGCAATGTCAATCTCAGAGCAAATTCAACTTCTCCAGCTGTGAAAAATAAGTTAGAAATCTCTTCATTTTATAGCTCAAAATCGAATTCTAGAAGAAGCCATTTTTAGCCAGTGTATGAAACTTCCACTACTCCACTTCAAGAATTCGAATTTCCCTCTCTGGTGTTTCTGACACTTGTCTCTCGACGTCGGGAATCTTGCTCTTCTAGAAACTTGACTTTGACTGGCATCTTTGAATTTGTTTTCGAAAAAAATTAATTTAAATTCATCTTTTTACTCATTAGCCGGAACTCTGTCACTTGAAATTCGATTTTAACTCTTCATCCTCTCTGGAAAATTCATCACTGAAGAATTCGATCAAAATTATTTAGGCAACTCATCTGGAATTCATCATTCAGAGAAATTCATTTCGAAAACACATTTTATTCATCTTTGCCTTAGAAAATTTTAAATTTTCCCTTAGGAAAATTCACAATTTGAGCACTGATTAAATTCTTCATTGAAAAAGTGTGGCCAGTTAGGAAGACTTGGAAATCCATCTATCATCACAAATGTTCAGTACCCAGAAGAGAATTTTCTTCAAAATGCTTCGAATCCATGGGTATCCCAACGAACGGGTTCATTTAATTTTTAAAATTTTGAACCTTAGAAAATATTATTCTATCAAATTAAATCCATTCTTCGCCTGTGATCATCCTGTGTTGCTCCAACTTGAATTTTTTTTGCATCATCTTGCATTATCATCCATCTCTGACTTCATCCCTGAGAAATTTTGCTCGTGTTCTAAGAAGAAAATTCATCACCCTGAGTTCTAGGCGTATTTCTAAGGAAGAAAATATTTGCCTTAGAAAACATTTTAAATCATCTTGCACTTTGAGAATTTGCCTTAGAAAATTTTAGTTCACTTGCCAGTGGAGGAAATTTTATCAACTTCACTTAGAAAAATTTTATTCATGCCTGGCACACTTGATTTGCCACTCACCATTTTGTATTTAACTCCACACTTAGGAAAATATTCCAACGCCTTAGAGAAATTTTAAAATCATCTTATACTTTACTTAAGGCGCATAGCACACTTAGCATTTTATTTCCACCACCTTGGAATATTTTCAATACATTGCACTTTCAACGCCTAGCAAGTTTGTTTTGACTTCACACTTCACTCCACACTCTAGGCGCATAACACTTGAGGGGAGAGATTTCTAAAAAAAAATAAAAATCATGCCTTAACAATTTATTTCTACCACCTCACACATATCACTCACCACGCCTTAGGAAATTATTCCAATACCCACCACCTTGGGCGCATTTGAGGCTAGATGAAGGAAAACGCCTAGCACTCACCTTTACCGCGCTTTGGAGTGTCTTTTACCTCACCACTTTGCATTCACTTTTTACACCTCCCGATCTAGGCGCATTTAGACATGCAGGAGGAATGACCTTTCAACTTCCGTTTTTTGTCTTTACTTGAGCTTGTTTGGGTGCATTTCACCCCTTGAGGAGGACGAATTTCCTTTGACTTGTTGACTCCCTCCTTGCTTGGGCGCATTTTGGACTAGCTGGAGGATGAACTTCTTAGCACGCCTTGGAGTGACCCTTCGCCTTCCATTTTTTGTCTTGACATATATGTATTTGGGCGCATTTTGCCCATGGAGGAGGATAAGAAACTTTGACCACTTTGACTTGCTTTTCCTTTTGGGTGCATTTCACCTTGATGAAGGATGAACTTGTAATTTAAGAGCATTTGAGGGGTGAGGATATCAGGACTTAGAAAATTTTCAACCTTCCTAATCTTTTCTTAGAGCATTTTGGCATGCAGCCGGGATAGAAATTATTGACTTTCTTTGACCACTTGTGCCTTGGGCGCATTTTGCCCCTGATGAAGGATGAACTCCATACTCAGAATTTTTTTGTGATTGGCGTATGTTTGAAGGTGCATTTGGGCTAGGCAGAGGGATGAAAAGGCGTTGACTTTATTTGACTTTCTCCAGTTTGGGTGCATTTTGGCCTATGTGAAGGACGAGTTTCAAACTCAAGATTTTCCTGCCCCCTCAT
>VDFB02214542.1:0-15807 GCA_007258455.2 Sequoia sempervirens
ATTGATTTTTAGTTAGAAATACTTAAATTCACCCACGCTGATAAGTTGGTCGAAAGTGTGACACAACTTTTTACTTTTACTCGATACTCTTTTTTCTCTTGCAAGGTGTTTAAAAAGTGGGAGAATGCTAGTAAAGGTGTCTCAACCTTTCTCCTAATGTTAAGATTACAAAATTTTGATATTCAAATATAAAATAGAAAAAAAAAATTATATATATATATATATAAACTTAATTTATAGGCTAGATAGAATTGGTTTTTGGCCAGAATTAATACTCTTGTTTGCTTGACACCACCTATGAGAGTTCCTATTGCATAATCTCTTTGAGTACCTCATTTTTTAAAATGGGCCTAATCTATCCACAAGATCAAAAGTTATGATCTCAAGAAGTTTTTATAAGAAATGTATGAAAATTTTGGACACTTAAAAGGGCTAAAAAGAGGAGTTACATTCATTGATAAACTTATGAAACATGTCATTACACATTTCATAAGGAATATTTGATTGGGGGATAATTTGGGTTTCTAATTACCATTTTATACTTTAAGTTTTGTATATTTTATATATTAGTTGCTTGAGATGGAGGTTATGTGTAGAGTTTGTTAGCTATTGTTAAGCTATAATAATTCCTTCAGATTTATGGTTGGTGGTGTATACACCTAAAATTGGTCTAGAGAAAATTAATTAAATACAAGTTATTTAATTAATAAATCTTTAATTCTTCTACTTATAAATAAATTGCAAAATTTATTTATATAGTTTTTGATGAGGAAAAGTAGGTTTTGATGGGATCCAAAACCCAATACAGTCTAGTTTTGAAGGGACTAAAAACCCTATCTAAGAGAAACATGTTGCACCAAAGATAATACAAATACCATCAGCAGCCCATCAGCAATCAACACAAAGAATAAGACTAGTAGCACATGTTGCACAAAGTTTTTTCAGGTACCTTGAACCCACAAAACAACTAAACTAGGACCTTAAACCCAAAGGTTTTAGAAGGGACCTTAAACCCTTAACCAGGTTTTGCAGAGACCTTGACCCTATAACAGGTTTTAAAGGGACCATGAACTATTTACAATCAAGTTTTGGCAAGGACCTCAAACCCAAATAAAAGAGGAAGCAAAACCAACTCGTACTCCAGCTCAACAGGAGAGAGCTTCCCTCTATAGGAGAGGATAAAGCAAAATCCAACACTACCAGAGACACCACTCTTTTGCACACACCAGGTCCACCTCAATAGGAGCCCACAACAAAGCAAAGCACTTTCTACCACCACTACAGCAACCAACTCCACCTCAATAGGAGAGGGATCTGCCTCAATGGGAGAAATCTTATCCTCAATCAAAGAAAACACCTGTAGAGACCAATAGAAAGCCACCACTCTAATAGTGCAGGAAAACACTTCATCCTTTGGCTTCAAGAGAGATAGAAGCTGGAAAAAGAACATCTTGCAAAAAAGAAAACCCCCTTTGAAGAACAGAAGCTTGACAGCACAAAAGGGAGACCAACCAAAAATAGAAAGAACCACCACCTCCTGGGAATCAACCCAGAAAAACTAGCAAATACCAAGCCTCACCCACAGGCTAACAGGCTTCAGCAGTAGGAACACAATCGAACAAATTGCACTAGAACCACAAAAAACACAAGTATCTCCACTCCAAGAAAGGAAGCTGAGACATCCATCAAATCCAAAAGAAACTGGGTCATGAAAAAGATCATTGTAAATAGCCCAGTCAAGAGGGCAGACACAGGAAAGTCCTCCAAAATAAACACCCAGAAGGGGCTCCAAACCACCTAAAGACCAAGGGGGCCTCTATCCTTCAGACTAACACAACCAATAGAAGAATGATCAGCCTCCTTACCATGAAAACCATTACAGACCCACTGCTTGAGGCTCACCAAACCAAAAACAACTAAAGGCGGCCATGGAAGCTCTAAAAGATGAACTCCAAAGTGCAAAAGCCCACCCCCCAAACAAAAATGACACTCCCAGCAAGAAACATTAAAACACCACCATCTGAATGTCACCAGAAATAAAGGAAAGCTTACCAGCCTCAACTAGCCAAGCCCAAAAGAGATTCCAAAAACCACAAAGCCCCACAGGTTGCAACAAGAGGACAACGAGGAATAAATCCCAAGCCAACCACAATCAAGAGCTCCACAAGAGATGAATAAAAGGGGATCCAGAAGGCACGAACCCCTTCTAACCCCACCAGACCACTCCAAAGCACAGAGAGCAGAAACAAAAACTATTGTAGGAGACCAAAAGTTAGGACCTACAACCAAAAGTGATCCATAGTGCCACCCACAAAATGGCCGTTGAACTAAGAAAAAAATGGGAAAGAATCCAACAGGGTCATTGGAAATTAGGCACCCAAAACGGACAGAAAAAAATGCTCCAAGAGCTCTCTTTCAGCTCCCTTCAAAGCATTCCAAATGGTCAGCACCCCAAGCCACACCCAGAGCATCACGATCCTCAAGAGAAACCAATGTTGGAGTAGGAGAGCGACCAACAACAACCACATAAAATCCAAAGCAAGGTAGACGCCTTGGCTACCCGCACCCCAAGGAAACAAATCAATAGCAGGAAGAAGAGCCCCTTGCACACACATGAACCCAACAACATCTTCATCAGCCTCTACATCAGCGTCTGAATCACCTTCCTCCACAGATGCACCCTCTCCCCCGTTCAAACAAGAGTTCCCGCTCATCGTGGAAAAACCTATGATCCTCTTGATATTTATTTATATAGTTTCACTTTCTTTAAATTCTTCTTATTCTAAATCATTTTCTTCATGTTTTAATTAAATAAACTTTAATAAGTTAGTTTTATTTAATTAACTCCCTTTTATTAAATTCGAATTTTATATTTAAATTTGAGCACATTTATAGTAACTTGTCACCCTCCACCTCATCATGTGTCTCATGAAAATAAATATTCTTAATATTTAAATTGGAATTTATCTCAACAAATTATAGCCAATTATGAGACACTTGGCTTCCTCCTCCATTTGATTCCTCTCACACTTGGCAATGTGTTCTACTCAAGGGAACACACTCCTTGATTCTCTCCAACCTCTTCACTCTCAATTGTTCATCTCTCCAGATTAAATCCGGACCATTGAATCCTACCACATAGCCTAATGCCTTGGAGAAATCTATAAATACAGCCTCATTTACAACATCTCATATAGAGAATTGAGCATAAGTACATTCTACAAAAATTTCATTAGCATTTGTGATCTTAGCATTGAGAATTTAGCATTTGCATATTAGTATCATTTAGTTTAATCAATCATGGCTTTAGCATTAGTTGCATCTTAATTTTTGTAATTGCATCATAGCATTTCCATTATCAATATCATAGCATTATCACAATCTTTTCACAATCATCTACAACATATTATTTAGCAATCAATCATGTAGAAAGGTTTATTGCATTTCTAGCATCTCGTTCTTCAGGTTATCATTTGACAAGTCTTATGCATACACACAATATGAGAGCCACAATGACTTGAAAAATCCTTGGAGATAGAGAACAATGGGATGACATTAGAGAGTTTGTTCTTTCAATTAGATTGTATTTAAATTCTCTCTAATATAATGTTTCATTGATTGTGTTGTATTACTTGCATTTGCACTTACATATTTTACACACCATGATACATTTTGGCACCCACCGTGGGGCCTAGCCTCATTTTAAACATTTTCTAGCAAGTTTTATTTTGTAGGTTTGGTCGTGAATTTCAATGTAGCACACCCAAAAAATCTTTTAGCACATCTGACTACACTTTTCGCACATTCAGTTCTTGTTTCAGTGCATCTGGTTGTTCTTCTGGCACATCCAAGCCCTATTCTAGCACATTAGTGGGATCTTTCAGCACATTCGGTTGCTCTTTTGTCACATACATGATTTGGGTTTTCATTTTTTGCTTTCCAGATTAGTGCATTTAGTATGTTTATTAGCGCACATAGTGCATCTTTTAGTGCATATGGTTTCTATTTTAGAGCATTTTCCTTTATTTGTAGAAACTTAAAATTCGGGAAACTAATTGAGGTCTTTCTGTTTTGCAAGTGATTTAAACATTTTCAAAGACAATTATCTAAAACTACTAATGGTGTTTGCAAGTGTTGGAGTTAATTTTGTTTACCTTTGATTAAATTAGGCACCTAATTTAATTAAGAGGTAAATGAACACCATGCATGTTGCACTTGTAAAGTGATAGGCCTATGCTCTCCCCTTCACTAGGTGACCAGAATGCTAGACTCACTCTTTCATTTATTGCAATAGCACCTTTAGAAGGCCTACCATAGTGGGAAAAAGTACTCACCCTACAGGAACGACCTAAGTGGGAACGACTAAAGCCAAGTATTTCAACCCACTATAATCAAATGTGATTGTGAGGAAACTCCCAGTCAATGGTAGTGTGCATTGATAACCATCCCTAAAGCCTTTGTTCTAAAGGTTGGGAGGACTCCTGAGGGAGTTTATCATTTTACCACACCAAACAGAAACCCTTACTAAGAACCTTAAGTGTAGTAGCCAACCAAGGGAAGAATCTTCCCCCAAGATACTCACCATATAACTTACCAGGGATTATTGGCCAAAAGTGGAGGATTCGACTTTGGTTAAGACCCAGGAAAGGAAAAAACACGGGCGCCCTCTAGGGGGTGACATGACTGTGTGAGCTGACGTAGTTCTAAGATGTGGGATATGATATTATAATTTACCCTTGGCATTAGAAAAGTGACTGATTTGCTTGCTATTGATTAATACCTGTGGAAATCAAAGGGATCATACCAAGTCCTTGAACATACACTTAATGTTTAGTTCATAGGGTGAAATAATTGTTTTACAACTTGTTGCGATATTTGAAATCATTTTTCAAGAGATCATCCATTAAAAAAATTTAATTCACATGGTTCACAAACAAGAAAACTAGGCAAGCTTACTATTCAAAAGATCACTCACCAGAAACATTCAAATTCACTGATCCAAAAATAGAAAAACTAGACAAAACTTTCTAAAGCGGTGACCATTTCCAATTTAGCGCATCAATTTCATATCCTAGTGCATTTGTCTCATTTTCTAGCGCATCTAGTCTCTGTTTTAGCGCATTCATCAAACCTTTCAGCGGTTTTAGCTCGTATTCTAATGCATCTGACTCATTTTTTAGCGCATCTAGGTTTTGTTGTAGCGCATTCATCATACTTTTCAATGTATTTAGGCCATACTTTGGCGCATCTGGTTTCTATTTCAATGCATCCATCACACCTTTCAGGGCATTTAGGCCATATTCTAGCGCATTTGTTCCATCTTCCAACACATTTGCAATCTGTTTAGCAGAGCTAAGTTTGAATGTTTGTTAGGTAACTTGAATCATCTTTAGGGGTAGTCTAACACATCTCTGGCTTGTTTTAGCACATTTATCTCCTCTTCTAGTGCATCTAGGGTCTTTTCTAGCGCATTTCCTTCATCTTGTAGCATACTTATTCCATGTTCTGGCACATTTACCTTAGTTTCTAGCACATCAATTTTATGTTCTAGCACATCTAGAGTGGCAGTCTAGTGCATGGGCTTCATCTTTTAGTGCATTTAGCACATATTCTAGTGCATCTAGTGTCTTTTCCAACACAATTGTCAAATCTTTTAGCGTATACACTTTCTATCCTTGTGCATCTAGGGTATAGTCTAGCGCATCTAGTCTCTATTTTAGTGCATATGTGCTATCTTTTAGCACATTCGGTCCCTATTTTAGTGCATCCATATGACTCACAAATAGAGAGCTAATTTGAACATTTGTCAGATAATTGAAATAAGATTTAGGGACTTTTTCTTTTATACAGATAATTCCTTATCACCATAGCAGTTTGAACTTGAAGAAACTGGATTTTGCAAGTGAATTCCTTTAACTAAACTTGGATCAAACCATCTTAAAGTGCCTAAATCATCAAACCTATCATATGATTGTTAGCTGAGTTTCATCATCAGGATCTATCATCCTTCATCACAACATGCTATCATCAGATTTATCACCTTAGTCTCATCAATAGAATTCATCATTCTATTTGACTTAGGTATCTCCTTGGCACTCTTGAACAAAGATCAAAGTATGGTAAACTTCTATCACTTGTATGCCCATTTTAACAAGATCTCAAAAATAAAAACTCAAAGAACAAGAACTTGAAACTCAAACCACCATGGCAGAAGTAGAAGAAAATCCCTTTCATAGATTCCACCAACTTGAAAATGATGAAATCACTAATGAAGACATTCAAATAGCTCAACAAGATCCCAAGTTCCACAAATTCATGGAAAAGGTTTTATAAAAAGATGGAGAAAAATAATTTTTAATTTTGGCAAACCAAGGTGTGAAACTTCCCAATGATTTTGACATTAACCAATTAAAAGGAGCTCCTGAGAGGATAGAGGTTGATTCCTGAAATACTGATCCAATGAACGCTTTGACCCAACAAATACAAAATCTTCAAACACAAATTCAAGACATGCAAAGAGGGACCACAAAAAGATATTTGCTGCAAGATATTTTCCCATATCCTTTTGACATAAGTTTGAATATGATACCATTTCCTCCAAATTGTGACCTCCCAAAATATGAAAAATACAATGGAAAATCTGATCCTATAGATCATGTAAGAGAATTTTGCATCATGAGCTGGGAGTTTGCACATGAAGAGACCTACTTGATGAGATTGTTTCCATGAAGTTTGGGTGGCCATTGCGTGGAATGGTTTTCAAAACTCCCACCTGGTATTAGATCCTTTGAAGAGCTGGTTAATAAATTCATCACTCAATACTCATACAACATCCAACATGAGATAACCATGAAGGATCTTTGCAACATAAAACAAAAAAGGGAAAATCATTTCTCATATTTTTACAAAGATGGAGAAGATTATTTGTTAGATATCCTTGTCCTATACCTGAAAAGGAAAAGATAGAAATCTTCATTGACAATCTAAATGATGAGATGAGCTATAGACTCGAACTGCAATGTCTGCCCAACTCTGATAAAATGATTGAAAATGGACTCAAAATTGAGGAAGCCTTGGTTAAGAGAGGAGTCTTAAAAATCTACAATGAAGGAAACAACTCAGGAAACTCCTCCAATCATTATACCAACAATGAGAAACCCAAATTTTGGCAAAGAAACAAGAATGCTGGTAATGATGGTGCAGTTGAAACGCATAATGCAAAACCAGTCTTTAATCTATCAGGAATTACACCCAAGACCAATCAAAACACTAATCAAAAGAACAATCAAAACAATACTGAATCTAAACCACCACCATATTGAGCACCATCAAATTGAAGAAGATTTACACCTTTGGGACAGTCACTTGAATCAACATTAAAAGAGCTTCTTGCAGCCAAGCTTATAGCATTACCAGAGGCACGAGATTGGGAACCACGAGTTAAACCATCATGGTGGAATGATGCACATTTTTGTGATTTCCATAGGAGCAAAGGCCACAAAACAAATGATTGCATGCAACTAAAACATTTGGTTCAAGATTTAATAGATAGAAAGGAAATATCAATAGAAAGACCTCAAACAAATGTTGATCATGGAGCATTCAAGAACCCTTTACCTAACTACGAAAAAGGGGAATCCTCTTCAACAAATACCAAAGGGGAAAATGTGAACTATGTCTATGATTCTACCATCCTTCATATTGAGACAGTTGATAACCAAACCAATGGAATTGCTATAGCTAATAATCAAACCAATGACATTGAAATTAATGGCAAACAAAACATTGTTGCAGCTGAAAATCAAATCAATGTCATCACTATCAAATCAAATCAAATCCATGACATCAAACAAGACATGGCTGCAGCTGATAATCAAATTAATGTCATTAAAATCAAAGAAAAACAAGACCACATGCTAGTAAACATGACTACAAGAGCTCAGTCTAAGTATGTCTTGAAGGGAAGTACATCTAAAACACCTGCTACCCCATCAAATCAACACAACATAGTAGACCAATTGCAAAATATCCCAACCCAAATATTCATACTAGAACTTCTCAAAATTTCACCAACTCACAAGGATATTTTGGAAAAGGCTCTAGTGGACACCACCATACCTACTAATTTGGAAGTTTTTCAACTCCAAGCCATGGTGGGACATTTGACTGCACCTCATTGTCTATCATTCTCAGAAAATGATGATGCATTGCTTACTCATCCACACAACACACCACTTCCCATTGAGGTCATCATCCATAAACATTGGGTCAAACACGTTCTAATAGATGGAGGAGCGGGTCTAAATATCTATACTTTAAAACTTGTTCATACACTAGGATTTTTAGAAAATACCATTGATGCTAGAAGAAAGATCACTATCAAATCATATGACGATGAAGAAAGATCCTCCCAAGGACTAATTGTCTTGCCAATTCAAGTGGGACCAATCCAAAAAGATATAGTTTTCCAAGTTTTGGACAAAGATTTGACATATAACATACTCTTGGGTTGACCTTGGATCCATGAAATGTAAGCAGTGTCATCAACATATCATGAATGTTTGAAATTCCCATTCAATGGACAAGAGATCACCATTTCAGCCGATTCCAACAATCCTCAATCTACAATACTCTTAAGATGGTTCAAGATAATTTTGTACCACACAATAGGGAAGCTATTACTTCTAGTTCATCAAAAAATGAAGTTCAAACCAGTTCTTTGTCAAATCAACCTGAGAAAAAGGTCTAGTCAAAAGAAAAAGGAATTGGTGATTCTACTTCCTCCAGCAATGAAAGTCAACTAAATTCTTTGTCAAAACTATTTGAGAAAAAAGTTCAGTTGAAGGACAAAGGAATGGGTGAATATTCTTTTGAGAAATCCTCTTTCCTCTCACAATTGCTACCTTCTCCTAAGTCATATGGGAAGCCATCAAATTTTAGACAACAATCCTAACAACGAATCACACTCTTTGATGGTAAGTTTGTAAAAGTAGGCACTCTAGTGGATGAGTTAGAAGACAAGGATGTTCTAAATTGGTTGTGCAAAGATGAAGAAGCATCACAAGCGTCAACTTCCAATGTACTAGTAGAGCCATATGGTAAAGGGCTTATAATCCTAGAAAAGATGGGATATGATGGACAAGGTCCTATTGGAAAAACAAAAGCAGGTATCGTAGAACCAATACAACCTATCATAACTAATGAAAAGGACAAGACAAGGCTAGGATACAAAGAAAAGTCAAAAGAAGAAACTGAGCAGTAGATTTGTGAGCAAATCCTCCAATTGTGAGATAGTTTTGAAATAGATTCAAATGAATATGAATGGAACTCGCTAATTGAAGAATCTTTTCATAACAAATAAATTGATGTGATACAAAAGTATGCACCCACACGTATGGAGGGACAAATTTTAGGGTCTATAACACTTTAATTTGGATCATTACATATCGATGACTCTAGTGAAGATGATCAGACATCGAGCGAGATAGATCATTCAGAGGAGAGTAACATCATAGACCTCAACATCTCTATTGAACACTTTGACAACGTTGCCATCATGACACTCGCCTCTTTTGACCTTAACCAATCTGATGATTCTTTACCATTGGTAAACTCTGAACTAATTGGCTGGGACCAAACTGAGTTGCTTGATATCCCTATCTTTCCAAATGATGACGCCATTGTGAACTTCCTTCGTTATGAAAATCCCAAAACAATTTCCACCAACGAATCTCATAACAAAGCTACTAACAAGAGGAGTGCCAAATCTCTTAGTTGCAAAATGAATATCAAAAATTGATCTAATGGTGAAAGCCATTTAATGGTAGTATTAGATCACAAAAAAGTAAAAATAAAGAGTGTATCGAATGGTGAAAACCTCTCTGAGGCACCGAAGGATGAGATATTTGACACTCTTCCCAAGCACTATCATGAGAGATCTTCAATATTAGTGGAACCTACACAATCCATCAACATTGGTACAACTAAAATAGTGCAGACTCTACATCTAGCAGCATCCATGACAGAGGAAGAAAAACCAAGCTTCACCAAATTCTTTGAGGAGAGACAAATCAACTTTGCTTGGTCCTATGTTGACATGCCAGGGATAGATCCAAATCTTATGATGCATCATTTATCCCTACCACCTGGAGTGAAGCTAGTGAAGCAAAAATTGAGAAAAATGCATCCACACATCGCCCTACTGGTTAAAGCAGAATTAAAGAAACTATTGGATGTAGGATTCATCTGACCTATTGGTTATGTTGAATGGATATCAAATATTGTACCAGTTTCTAAACTAGACAACAACATCAAGATATGTACGAACTTCAGAGATCTTAATAAGGCTTGTCCAAAGGATGACTTTGATTTTCCCAACATAGACATCATTGTAGATTTAACAACAGGTCATGCAATGATATCACTCATGGACGGATTTTTAGGCTATAATCAAATAAAAATTGCACTAGAAGACCAAGATAAAACAACTTTCACATGTCCATGGGGTACATTTTGTTGGAACGTCATGCCTTTTCGGTTAAAGAACGCAGGAGCCACCTATCAATGTGCAATGACGACTATCTTTCATGACATGATGCACACATTCATGGAGGACTATGTGGATGACTTGTTAGCAAAATCATTGACTAGAGAAGGACATCTAGAAATTTTGGATAAAATCTTTACCAAGTTGGAAAATTTTAATGTGCGTTTAAACCCAAAGAAGTGTGTATTTGGCATGACATCAACTAAACTCTTAGGATATATAGTCTCAGCTAAAGACATTGAAGTAGATCTAGTGAAATTCAAAGCCATCATGGAAATGCCTCCTAAGAATATCAACCAACTAAGATCTTTGCAAGGAAGATTCCAATCTATCAGAAGGTTCATCGCACAATCAGTGGACAAAAGTCACCCTTTTACTCATTTGCTACACAAGAATGTTTCTTTCAAATGGGATGAAAAATGTGAAGCTGCTTTTAACCAATTGAAACAATATTTGATGATCCCACCTATCTTGGTACCACCAATAGAAGGAAAAACACTACTACTCTACATTGCAACTACTATTTAAGTATCTTTAGGAGCTTTTTTAGCGCAAGAAGACTCTACAGGCAAAGAAAGGGTGATCTATTACATCAACAGAACACTAAACTACTATGAGATTAACTACACATTCATTGAAAAATAATGTTTAGTAGTAGTGTTTACTACGCAATAATTGTGACACTACATGTTAACATATACCATCAAACTAATAGCCAAGATAGATCCATTGAAGTATCTACTCAACAAAGCCAATTTAACTGGAAGACTAGCCAAGTGGGTAATGATATTGAGTGAATTTGACATCCAATATGTGGACAAAAAAGCAATCAAGGGCTAAGCGATAGCAGACCAATTAGTTGAAGCACCATTACAAGATGACCATCCTATGCACATTGAGTTTCCAAATGCAGATGTCCTCACAGTGTCGACACAACAGTGGATATTATACTTTGATGGATCTTACACGCAACATGGATCGGGTGTTTGAATTTTATTTGTCACTCCTCAAGGACATACTATTCCAAAGTCTTACAAGTTAATGTTTTCTTGCACTAACAACACAGTTGAGTATGAAGCATTAATCATTGGTATCAAAGTAGTAGTGGAATGAAAAATCATAGAGTTACAAGTCTATGGAGATTCTCAATTGGTCATAAATCAAGTTAATGATGACTATCAGACAAAGGATGAAAATTTTATGTCATATAAAAGAATGGTGGATGACTTCAAGAAGTACTTTATTGAAATAAAATTTGAACAAATTACTAGAGTGGACAACAAAGTTGCAGACGCCATGGCAACCATTGCTTCTCTTCTATAGATACCAGCAAAATGAGCTCATTATGAATTCATGGTGGAACAAGTGTTTACCCCTGCCTATGATGACCCTAAATCCCAAGTCATGTGCCACCTAGTTGAGGTTGATTCTTCTATCTATGGGAAGATCTACACCTATCTGAGAGACAATACCCTACCACTAGATCTATCCTTAAACCAAAAATGTAACTTTATCTAACAAGTGGCTCGACACACCCTAATAGCCAATATACTTTATCAATGAGGTCTCAATGGTACTTTCCTTCAGTTTCTTGAACGTAACAAATCTGAAACTGCTTTACGAGAGGTTCATGAAGGTATTTGTGGCACTCATTCAAGTGGTCTTGCTCTCACTAAAAAACTCCTACACTTGGGGTATTACTGGCTGAATATGAAGAAAGAATCCTTTCAAGGATACTTCCTCTTGTATCTTTCTACTACAATCCATTAATTATAGTTTTCCTCGTGTGCTATGAGCTACTGTTGTTAGAGAAAAGCACACTATATTAACTATAAGAGAATAAATATATGATTGTTGAATAATTCATTAAAGAATCTAATAAGTTACTCAATCCAATTGGAGGGTCGTTGGTCTAAGGAGAAGGAGCCATAGGACATATAGGAGAATCACTAGATTTGGAAGAGTCACTAATATAATTATATTCATAAGGGAATTGGTAGAATTAAAGTGAGAGCTATTTCCAAAATCCTTGGATAGAACATCCTCATCAACACCAATCATCTGTGTTCAACCAAAACCTATCAAGTAGATTATATTTAATAAGGAGTAGAAATATAATATTCAAGATAGATTGCAACCAAATGACCCATATCAAAATATGATCTACATTTGGAGGTGATACCCACATAATCTATTTATTTTTTTCCAAATCTATTGTCTTCATTTTTTATGGCATTCACTCAAAAAATATTTGTTCTAAAGTGTGATGTAATGAATATTTCTCATGTTTTTTCCATGAAAAAATCATTCTTTATCAAAAGTGTGCAATAGTTAAAATTGGAAAAATTCATAAAAATAATTAAATTTGAAAATTGGTATAAGCTAGTACGAATTAATTTAACGGGTATAATTCTAGGGGTATTTTGACTAATGTGGCAAACCTCACAATTATGAGATATTAATGCTTCATTTTTCATTCATGGTATTACATAAACAATTAAATCTACATTTCCAAAAGAGATGGGAAAATATTGCTCACTCGGTTTAATCATATTACTATTTTGGATAATATGGAAATTCTTTGGACAAAAATATAAAGATAATCTAAAATTATGGAATTTTTTTTGTCACATTCATGCGAGCGATGCCCAAACTGGACGGAGCAGATGGGAAAAAAAAATTAAAAATTAAAAAAATAATGAAATGAAGAAATCAAGGGGAAACCACACATTTAATGAGGCATGGTAGCCCTACCATCTCCTCGATCATTCACATTAAGGGAAAGAATGAGATTGAGGTGTGCAAAAGAAAGTATGGTGCATGAGGAAAAGCAGTGTTCATGCCATTAATATAACATGGAGACCCATTTATTGGGAGGGAAATGATGGGTAGCATGGAAAACTAACACGTAGGGTAGACATTAAACCATAAAGACCCCATTATCTGCACTCCATCTAAAAGAAAAATGAGGGAGATGGGGTGAAAAACAGGAACTCAAAGAGTGAGCTCAAGGAAGAATATGCATGCAGATTTGGACAAAAAAATGCAGAGAGAGTAAGGGGAAAGAAGAGAGGATAGAGGGACGTGAAGAGAGGGAAGGAGAAATGGTGCCAAGGGAGATTGCAAATGTGTGGATATCTATAAAAGCTTGATGACATTGGAATATTTTTAATATATGCACGATGAGGCAAGCAAGGTGAAAAGGCGACAAAAGTTATAGGCTAATGTATTTGGCAAGTAAAGAGATAAATTTTCAATTATTGTCATCACCCTCCCAACCTACATGAAGAGAGGAAACACAAAGAATAACACAAGGGAAAGAAAAGAGAAAATATGCAAGAAAAAGAGCATTTCCAAGCAAAGGAATACGTAGAGATGAGGCTGAAGCTAATAATAATAATAAAATCCCTCTAGAGACATGGTCACATGGAAAACAATAGTCGCAAAATTTGCACAACATGGATTCTTTGAACAGGCCTTAGAAACTTCATGCAAATGCAATTGGTAGTTGTGAATCCACATTTTATGCCCTTTCCCACATCCTCCATGACATGTACCAACTTGGAAACTCTGTACAAGAAACTTTCAAGCAACTACAATTGGTGAGTGAAAATCCAAAATACACAAGCTTTGTTGGAATTCTCATTGTTTGGGTCGAAATTAGAGTTGTCAAGATTGATTTATGGATGTCTAGCAAGGTTAGTCTTCCTTCTTTTCCAAGAACTCTCTTGGAGTATATGGTTTAGTATAAGCATCGTATCATTCAATATTTTGTCACTTGGATGTATTTTTTCTTTCCTCGGTTTAGTAGAGGGGATGTAAATATAGGAGAGGGCCAATAATGGAGGCGAGGGAGGTCCAATAGTGGGGATAGAAGTAGTCCTCAGTGGGCCCCATAGTGGAGCACCTTAATATCCAATTGTAAAATATTTTTTATCCATAAAATACACAAACTGACAAATCATGTGATACCACATTGGTGCACCAATAAAACATGACTTAGTGCACCATATCAGTCTCACTTTTTTTATTTAGCCTTTTTGGATACCTCAACAAAAAAACATGGAGATGTGGCATCATATTTGATGATATGACCCTAAAAGTAATGAAATATAGAAGCACATAGGTTGCCAAATAAATGTACAAAATTGGGAGTGATTTGAAATTTCCTCGTGGGATTTTTGAGAAATGTCTTCTGGAGTACTCCACAAATTTCCCTATTCTAGCTTGAGATTATAATGTTAAGAAAAAGGGAATGAAGTCTTAAATGTGCTTTCTTGGCAATCCTAAAAGTCTAAGGTGGACATAATTAGTAGTTTAATATCTTGTGTACAAATATCATAAATTGGATTTAATACTTGCTCCATATGAGAATATAGACTTAAGAATCAAAGTCTGAGGTTTAGCAGTTTATCTTTCTTTGCAAGAATTTTCACCAAGACATGGTACTTTAAAAAATTATCACTTTCACTAATTTAAGGTAGTAGAATTCTGCTGGAAGTTAAAATGAAGAGGTAGAAATGTCAGAATAAAAAAATACTAGAAATTGGATTTAATACTTGCTCCATATGTGAAAATAAACTCAAGAATCAAAGTACAGGTTTAACGAAGTTTATCTTTGTTTGCAAGGGAACTACTTAAGGTATAAGCATCAATTTAAATAAATTTTATCACTTTCACTGATTTAAGGTAGTAGAATTCATAGGTTAAAATGAAAGAACAATTGAGGAAATATTATAGATTTCTTTAAAGTGGGAGCTTCGTAGGGTGTTGTTGAGTACATGAAAGATTTACTAAGAAATAAAATTACTTAAAGAATTAATCTTAATTTTTGAATAAATATTTGTTGATAGTATAAATAATGTTTATAAGATCAAATGGTTAAACTAATGTATGAATGTATATGGTAGGAAAAAATGTTGAGATTAGGAAGGATTTATAAAACAATAATTTACTATAATTAAGGTTTAATTATTAAATAACTTTATGTTCAAAATTTAAGGGAACAAGATGGTAAAGGGATCTAGGTTAAATATTTAGTTTCAAGATAACCTTATAATATGAACCACAAATCATATAAAATTAATATGAGCCTTGGCACTAGGTTGCAGAATAATGAAAGTAAGGATGACTTTGTCTAGTGACAGTATCACTATACTAACCAAAAATATATTTACATTGAAACTCGATACTTTTGGTAATCCATTGATACTATGGTAAATGCTTTATATGAAAACATGATGTCTATCAATCTCTTTAGG
>VDFB02214543.1:0-15666 GCA_007258455.2 Sequoia sempervirens
GTTAATGTAGTTTGGGGATGTGGTGGTTGATTTGAAGGAGACCAAAACATGAGGGAAATTTTTTGGTTCACATTTAAAGAAACAAATATCTTGCTAGATAGGGAGAGTGGAAGTTTCAGTAGGAGGTGGCAACTTTCTTGGGCTCCAATATCATGATCCACTAGTGTTTCAACAAGCATTTTTTGAAAAGTTATTGGGGCTGGCTTGTCAGACTCAATATTGGTTGAAATTTGGGAGAGCATGTTGTGGTATGTTTTTGTTTTGCTTTTTGCTTTTGCTACATATTTTGCAATGTATTTGAGGACTGCATGGATAGAGAGAACAGGTTGGCAATCTACATTGGCCCTCCAAATAAAGAGGATAAAAAGGTTGTGTAGATTTAAGCGATCATCATTGTGACATGGGGTGAATATTGATTGGTCATGCTCATCTATTGCAAGACTTGAGTGATCTTGCATTCTCTAAGGGGATTTATAATGACATTGAAGGGATGGGCCCTTTCTCCTAAGACATGTTTGTAGGGTACACTTTGTATGATGCTCTACACAATTTACCAATTTAGTGTAATTGGCGAAAGGGTCTAAAGGCACAATAATTCTTGTTTCCATTAAACATGGATCATCAATAAGATTTTGGTGTATTGTTTAGTTCCTCAAAGGAAGGGGTCGTGGATTCCATGCAAAGACATATCTATTAATGTATTCAACTGCATTTTGTACTAATTGAAGTTTATTCCATTCTATTTTAAGATGTGAAGAGAATTCCAAGTTAGAGGTTTCCAATTTTACAATCTATTTTATTTTATTTTATTTACTACTACATTTCTACCCCATGAAAGAATAAGACTCTGATTGAATATGATTATCACTATGTACATATGACATGGGGTTTCTTTCAAGACAATCATATTATTTTAATGAAACTATAAATGATAGAGGAATTTTGAGTCCCTGACTTTCTTGTCGACATTCTTGGTGGGTGAGAGTGTCTCATGGAATATAATTATTAAAATCACATTGAGATAGAGCCCATGAATATTGAATGAATTTTGTAGACATAGATGATTAAGATAACTTAAATTATTTGCATCATTAAAACTCCCTATTAGTTGTAGATATTACTTACCTTTGACATAATAAATTAATTAAAAATTATCATATAAATTTATTTATTAATTATTAAAATATTCATCAGTAATAATATAAAAGAATAAAATTAATTATATAAGATCATATTTTTAATATAATATTAATATAATTATAACATAGTTTTAATTAAATAAATATATTTGAATAATAATTATTTTGAATATATAATTTTATAATATAATTATAATATAAATTTTATATGAACTAAATATATAAGAAAACAATTCATTTAAAATGTAATAAAACGAAAAAAATATTTTTTTAAAAATGTTCTAAAAATAATCTTATTGAAATAGGTAATAATTTATAATATTAAAAATCCCACTTTTAAACAAAATATTTGTTTCTTTTTTCTTTTCTTGAAGTTATCTTTAAAAATAATATTTTCTTTTCCGTAAAACATTCATATCCATGGCATCTTAAATTATGGCTTTTACTTTGATTTTATTAGCAACAGATTGTTTTACGAAGGATGCCTAGTACAGATGACGGGATGGGTTTCGATAAATGCAACTGACACTCTACGTCTCCTTCTGACATAAGTGCAATTGATTAAAGTATTTCGTGCTTATATTAAAATTTGTTTATGCTTTCTGCAGCTCTGCTGATTTCGGCTTAGGTTAAAGAATGAGGGATAATAAGTACGGCGGGTGTAAGAGGTAGTGAGAGACGCCGTCCGGAGGCGAGAAAGCAGGGATGTATTTTACGGCGAGAAACATTTATGCCGGTGAAAGCAGGGATGTATTTTATGGCGAGAAACATTCATGCCGGTGAATTAAAAAACATTCGATGGATGAGATTTAATCAACCGTATTGCATTGTTTTTAATGAATTTTTAATCGTTGATTCTTTAATTAGTTTGACTATTCTCAAATAAGACACGCCTTCTAATTATGAATTCATCATATATTAAATTATACAACATAATTTTTTTAATTAAATATTTTTGAACTATTCTTATTATAAAAATATCCTAAAACTACTTAAATATTATCTAACTACTAATTATTAAATTATATATTATTAATAATATATGCATACAACTCTAATATGAAGTAAAACCAAAAAAAAAGATATACCTATCCCTAATTATTGCCTTTACATCACAAAGCTCTTTGGCTTTGTTGATGCCCAGACCACTTCCTCCACCATGTGTCCGCCATGAAAAATACAGGGCAGAGTAAGGTTCATAAGTTCATTATTATTTTTTGTATTCTTATGACCACCTTTAGTGTTTGCATTGAATGTTTTGGACAGGTTCTCTTGTTGCAGTCACCGCTGGTCACAATGTTTTGGATGGGATAAACTTGCATTTCATAGATATTCAAGGATAATGTGTCTTTCAACATAGTGCAAAAAAATTAGGGGTTTGCAAATCCAAACGGGAAAGGTTTATTTTTCACTTTACCGAGGCTTATGAACCATTCGACATTGCCTTCTTAAATTTCGATGTGCATTTTCCATATACTTTGTTACTCTATTAAATTACAGAGTCAGAAGCTCAGCGATGTGGGTAGATTTTTAATGGCTCTGTGACTATTTTTGTTAATAATATATATGATGATTTTGAAGGGTTTGAAGGGTTTTCTGTTTCTATGAATTGGGTTACCATTCTCCAACTGTTGGCTAATTTCTGGGCATGTGAGCATCTGCATTTCATTCGGTTGTATTTGGAACTCATTTGGTTACATTCCATTTTATGTCATTTGGATTTCATTTAGTTGGAGTTTGGTTTCATTTGGGTTTGTTTGAGAAAGTCATAGACTTCCAAATCCATCCCACTTCCACGCATTCTTCTACTTTTATTCTTTTACACATCTTTTTTATCAGTCTTTCCATGGCCGCTCCACGAGTATTTGCCTCGTGGAGGAAAAACATGAAAAGGTCAACAGTCCATTTCAGTTATCTTTTTATGGATTCTTTTTGTTTTTGTAAAGTTTTACCATGTTAAGATGTTTTTAATCCCCTATTTTGATTTATGAACTACCTGATTTTGTTAGTGTATACACCTAAAATGGTCATCACATTCAATTAATTAAATACAACCTATTTGATTAATGCTTCACTACATATAAATAAGGTCTTATTTTATTTATATTGTTCACTTTCCTTTTAATTCTCCTAATTCACATTCTTCTAAATTAAATAAACAAAAAACCCTAAACGTGTTTATTTAATTAATCTTCCCTAATCCTGATTAAAATTAGAGCACATTTCTACAACTTTTTTATGTGCCACCTCATAAAGGTCACATGAAAATAAATAAGCCTAATTATTAATTAGAATTATCCTCACACACTTCCACCAATAAGAAAAAGCACATGGCTTTATTCCCTCACACACTTCCACCAATAAGAAAAAGCACATGGCTTTATTCCCCCACACTTCCAACAAATTTGGAGCACATGGGTCTTTGTTTCACACACTTGGAATCTCATACATTTGGCATGCTTCCAATTGGTCAAGGGGATTCTCTTCACACACATAGCATGTTGTCCTTGGTCAAGGGGACATTTCTTCTAAATTAAATAAACAAAAAACCCTAAACGTGTTTATTTAATTAATCTTCCCTAATCCTGATTAAGAATTAGAGCACATTTCTACAACTTTTTTATGTGCCACCTCATAAAGGTCACATGAAAATAAATAAGCCTAATTATTAATTAGAATTATCCTCACACACTTCCACCAATAAGAAAAAGCACATGGCTTTATTCCCCCACACTTCCAACAAATTTGGAGCACATGGGTCTTTGTTTCACACACTTGGAATCTCATACATTTGGCATGCTTCAATTGGTCAAGGGGATTCTCTTCACACACATGGCATGTTGTCCTTGGTCAAGGGGACAACATCCTGATTCCTTTCATCTCCACCGTCTATCTTGTCTCCTTTGAATCTGAACCGTTGATAGGTGCCACCTCACAAAATGCTTGCAAAACTCTATAAATACACCCCTCATCCTTTGCATTATCATCCACCTTTTGAGTAATGTTATAATGCTATTTTGAAATACAAATTGGAATAGTGTTATAATGCCATTTTCCATCCACACTTTGAGGATTGTTACCATGCAGGTTTTTTGTAGGAGCTTGGAGCTTTCATGGAGTCTTATACTTAGCTTGCATATCATATGTTACTTTGCATTCTCATCTTAGATTAATTAGTTGCTTCATAGTTACATTTTATCATCTCCATTGCATCATAGTTACATTTTAGGTTAGTTTGTTTTATGTTTGCATTTGAGCATATGCATAATCATAGATAGCTCATTATAGTTGCATATCATCTCACTCATCTCCACTTGTTCATCCATCACCAACATCATCCTTCATTTATCATTGCATTCATCATCAATTCCATCATCTTGTTTCATTTAAGAGCATACCATTAATCCTTCCACCACACATTTGCACATAGAAATCATCTTAGCTTGCATATTAAGCATAAAATCTCATTTTCTAGGTAGTCATTTTAACAACCTTTGTGCTCATAGAAATATGAGGGCCAAACGGTTTAATAAATCCCTAGAATTAGAGAACAATGATACGTATTTGAAAAGTTTGATTGTATTATGAAATAGATTAGTTTTACTTGCTTCAAACTTTGAATGTAAACCGTTTCATTAAGGTTTGTGTTGACATTAAAATAACTAACTCACTCTACACATTTCGACACACACACGGTTAGTATTAGTTTGGGTTGGAACTAAGTATTATATTCACTTGGCTCAGATGCTCATTTGAGTTATGTTTGTAGATTATCAGAAAATATATGTGAAAAAAAAATAGTTTTATAGTGTTTTGGAATTTAGTTGAGTTTGTATGATCATCTACCCAAGGATTTATTACTTATTCAGATAAGTAGGGTTTTGTAATCATATTTTCATTTTAATGGATTTATGTTACGTTTTAGAACAAATTGGTTGTATTATGCTATGTTAACAGTTGTCATGGTAAGCCTTATGTTAGTATTCTTGAGTTTCTTTCATGTTTGTCATTTTTGTTGAGCATATATATTCAAATTTGAGAACATAACCTAGGTGTATCATTTTAGATAGAAAAACTTAATCTTGTTTAGGGTTTCAACACTATATTTTAAGGTTTTGGCAGTTATGATGTTTTGGTTTTTACTGTAACATACTAATTCATACAACATAGTAATTACTTTGGTTTTTACTATAGAAATAAATAAAAACATTTAGCATTTCCTTAAAAATAAGAATGCATTTTTTCTTTTTCATACACCATTTATTGCAGATTTCAAATATGAAAGTATAAAACATCTTTTGAAATTGAAACAATTGTACACTTCAATCTCAAAATGAGATTAAACTTTCCAATTACAATTCATACATGATAAACTATCAAGTATATTAATTTATAATTACATTATAGTTTTAAGGTCATCTTGTATTTAACAAGCATTGGCGTTGTCTGCAAAAGGGAGAACATCACCTGAGCGCTTTACCTCTAAAGCATAAATCGACGGTTTAAATCGACGGTTTCTCGCACGCCTTCCAATTGGAAGTGGCCTCACCTTTCACGAAAAGTGTAGATTAGGGATTCTACAAGTATGCTATCTGAGTTTCTAGTGTTGTGTCATACATAATCAATTAACTATAACTTTAGACTTTTCTAAATATGACCAATTTGATTTGATATGCAATTTGGATTACAGTGAACCGACTAATGCAAACAGAGATTTTTGCATTATTTTGGCCAAAGTTTTGAAAACATTTCAAACATTTTTTTAAGAAGTGGAGTCGTATGTTCACTCACTTCTAAATCGACCTGAAAACCACCTTGATCTAAGGTTTAACTCAAAATTGATTGTTTGACCAACTGGTTTGACTTTTCATTAAGTTAATCATGATGTAAAATGACTCGGTTGGTTATGCTTTACTAACTTTGAACATCTATGTTATGTTTTCGTAACAACTCGAGACCTGGCAATTGCCACTTGTTCAAGTCCTTAATTTGAATCACAAGAGTAAACTACTCTCCTATTTCATGCACATTTGGTTAATATTTGGACACCATGTCATCAACTTGAGACACTTGGTCTCATCTTTAAGGTATTGACTACATGTCAAATATGTACAATAATCTAATATTAAACATGAAAAGAAGATCACTTCTTAAATAACGTTTCAGACTTTTCAATGTTCTACCTTATGGTTTCATTTTCCAAGAACACAATAACAATTTCGATTAATTACGATATCATATATAGTCTTATTTTATTCAAAGTAAAACTATGTTCAAGTATCAAATATTTTCAATAAATTAGCTTATAAAGCTATCTTTAATAGTGCATATGTTTCTGTATTAAAATTGTGTTTGAATTTTTCAATAGATCAGCTCATAAAGCTATTTTTAATTAGTTAACTCCCCTGAGAAAGCATCTTGTTTATCTCACATTTAAATAATTATATTTCGTAAAATAATCATTATGTAAACTTATATAAATGTCTATATATAAAATTGAAAATAATTTCTATCTAAGAAAATTAAATAAATCGATTATTTTAAGACAACAAATTATCTTTCTAATTTGCTGCTCATTTGAAAATGAAAGAGATACAATTTAAGTTCTAGTTTCAACCTAAAAAATTAAACTATTTTTTCTCTTTTTTAACTTGGTTTATTCTTCAACGAGAAAACTAATCTTCCTCTTTAAAAATTTGAAAAATTTATAAAACGCAAACTAAGAATTGCACAAAGAAAATGCAAATAAAAACTTGGTTTTGATATTCTTTCTCCATTTTGCACTTGAGTTCTAAAAATCACAACAAAAGCAATTTGCATAGTATTTCCCAAGAAAATGCAACTTCCTCAAGAGCCTAGCTAGCAATGTTGGAGAAAAACTCAAACTCGTTGCAAAATATATCCAGTAAAATACCAAGAACTAACAACAAAATAGCCTCTCTGCTCTAAACAAAAAATTAAAATAAAAAATCCTCCTTAACTCGTTGCTCTCACACTAGAACTCAGAAGTTATTCACTATCACTACCCCTTTTCTTCCAGCTCACAAAGTGAATATCACAAAGATAATAATGTCACTGCTAAAATGAAATCCTTTACGTTGTCTCTTTGCTCTCTATCACAACACATAGAGAATAAGAAAATAACAAATAAGGAAGCTCTTTCCTTCTTCCCTCTTAGTACATGATGAATAGTCAATAATGTTTCCCAAAAAAAAACTAATGACAAAATTTCACTCTCCTAGGGGAAATGTACTAGTAGTTGCCAAGGTTAACTTTGCGCATCCCTAGAGAGTGGAAAATAGGTCCGATTTCTTTGATTTTCTTTTGGGCTTGTTCGTAAGTGAGTTTTAGCTTAAAAAGAAAAAAATGGCTTGTGGGTAGTTAAAACGCGTCTTCTTGAACCCGTAAAGCAAAAGGTGGTAAAAAAGGGTGTTTTAAAACCTCCGTCTGCTACATCTTTACCACTTTGCCACTACCCGTTCATTAAAAAGCAATTTTGTTTTTAAAAAAAGCCTATTTCTAATTATCAATACATCTATTTCAACTTGCATTTGTATGTGGGCCCACTCATTTTTACATGTGGGTCTGCTAGGAGGTGGGAGCTTAAATCTCAACCCGACCACATTAAGTTGCTAACCACATGCCACATATGCGTTCAACAAACCATGCGTATGGGTTTACTTAACCGTGGGTTGCCAGGCATCCTTAAGCCCTAAACTAATTATGTCCCGTGGTTTTATTCCCCATTTTCACCATCTTTCTTCTCCCATAGTCGTCGCGACCTCCTATGAGCTTCGTCCCTTCCACCGACTCCCATCTGCTACCAGGTAACATCTCTGTGTCTTTTCCCCTACAATATTGTTTGTTCAGTAATGGGTTTTTGTTGGCATTGAAGGTGTTCGTGTGCATTTTGGTGTGTGTTTCCAATCATTTCTCTATATGGCATTGAGGGTTTGACTGTAATCATTTTTCATTACATACAATGTGAACGAAATACAGTCCCTTGTGAATTATTTTGTCTATGGCATTGAGGGTTTGACTGCTATGATTATTTTTGATGGTATACTATGAACTAATTACATAGAATGTGATTTAAACAGAGCATTGTCAGATTTTTTAACAATATAATCATGAAATTTAATGGGTATACTGTTTTTGCCAGTATAATCATGAAATTTAATGGGTATATAGTTTTTACCCCAATTTATTGAGGGGTTTCAGGATACGAGTTAATTTGTTGTCTTCGACTTATTTGGGTAGACGTTTTCTTTTTTTAGTAATTACAATTTGCACATGAAATATAATTGGTATACAATTTTTGTTGGATTCTCTCAAATCCCTACATTATAATCATGAAATTTAATGGGTATATAGTTTTTGTCCCAATTTATTGAGCGGTTTTAGGATTACACATCATGCAAACTCTCGGTTTTTCAGTAATTACAATTTGCAGGCAATGATATATATAAATATATAATCAAGCCATGCAGGGTTTCATCACATGAAGCTTCGCATACAATGATATATCCTTATAAGATTGTATATATATATACACACACACAATTTGTAGATTGATATATTCTTTGTAAACAATGATATGTTCTTATCAGATTGTATATATATATTTGCAGACAATGATATGTTTTTATTAGATTGTATGTGTATATATATATATATATATATATATATATATATACAGTCATGCCGTGTAGGGTTTCATCACATGAACCTTCATGAACCATATTTTTTGTCATCTTTTTATGAATCTGCAAATAAGCATTTATCTACCAAACAATCAATTACATGTGCCATTTTTACTTGTCTTTTTTTACTTGATTGGGCATAACATGACTGTTTGACCAGATTGCGACTTCTCTTCGAAAATGCAATGCAAAACATTCTCAACATGTAGTTACTAGTTGTCTTGACATTAACATGAGCTTCTATCAATGTCTGCCATTTGCGTACCAAAAACCTTAGCTTGTTTATGGTGAAATCCATACCCTACACAATCAACCACATGGTTTTGGAAATTTACACTTCTATGAACTGAGAAGTGATTGTTGCTTCTTCAAAGTTCTCATACTTAGGAAAATGCTGAATATGTTCCATATTGCTGAAAATAAGTGTGTCAATCAAGTATGCCATCACATAAGAATAAATGAATGACCATAGCATGTTAGTCCTTAATCTCATGAATGTATCAAGTACATTGCATGATTCAAATGGTAGTACAACAATCCTTGCTTTGCTTTGAAGGATATCTTCCATATGGTTGTTGTTTTTACTAGAACTTGATTATACCCTGACTTGAAGCCCAACTTTGTAAAGTACTTGACATTTTGTAGTTGATTACCTAAAACATAAATCCAAAGTAGTTACTTATTTCTGACAGTGATCTTGTCAAGAGCTCTAGAGTTTATAATCTATGAATATACTTCATATAATGCCTTTCTTTGATCTCAATTCTATGTGGGAATGTTACTACCCCCATTTATTACAATTATTTTGAAGGCAAGCAAGAGTGTTGAGAGTTGAACCAAGTATGTGGATTATCAACATATCAATGAAATTGTGTTTGTTAACACTCTAAACTATATTGGGACATTTTGCTTTGAATGCATTGTGATATGTTTATTATTTCTGTTATATTGTGTTCATAAATATTCGTGTTCTTATGAACGCATATTTGTTTGGATGAATATACGTATGTACATTGGACTCTTAATGGCAGGCATGCGGGAACTTCTTGTCATTAAATAGAAGACATCAAGCATTAACCACAGGTAAAGTATTTGACTTTACTTTGACAATGACCTAGTAGACAACATGTGTTTTTATATATATGATGAAATGTAGATGAATTGAGTAATACTATACATTAATTATGAGATTAATTAGTATTAGATTAATTATATGTATGTATGTATATACATAATACATATATATATGTATGCACATATATAGTATATATGTGTGTGTGTGTGTATAATAATACATATGTAATGCATATAAGTATGTACATATATAGCTATATGTGTGTGTGTGTGTACAATTTGATAAGAATATATCATTGTTTGCAAATTGTAATTACTAAAACAAAGAAAACCTCCACCCAAATAAGTGGAAGAAAACATATTAACCATATCATTGTGTGCAAAATGTAAGGGAAAGGATGGGTAGAGGTTTTCCTCAAATCAGGAGAGTTTGCATGATGTGTAATCCTGAAACCGCTCAATAAATTGGGACAAAAACTGTTATACCCATTAAATTTCATGATTATTAACGAGGGATTCAAAATAAAATCCGACAATGCTCTATTTATTTCACATTCTATTTAATGATTTAATAATATGAAGTAAAAAAAAATCATTACAATGAAACCCTCTATGCCATCTACAGGATAAATGATGATAAAATACAACAAACCGCAAAGTAGGAATGTAAATTTGATGTATGTACAAGTTGGAAAGCTTAATAGTAATGATAAGATGGGGAGATAAGGATATAAGCGAGATATGATTAAAAAATAGATAATGCTATTCTTATTATATTTGATAATATGCGGTTGGAAAGTTTTACTAAGGATAATGCTACATTTATTATCTTTGATGTATGATGTATGCAATTGTGATAAAAATGTAAGCGTGATATGATTAAATAATGGATAATGCTGCTATTTGTAAAATTGGATTCTTTATTTTTGAATAGTTGACTGAAAATAAAACAATTTGTATCGTCAAAATAATGTAAACATTGAGTACATAAATATAAAGCGATATATTGATAAATGAAAACATGATTTAGTTATTGCGGGTGTACTAACACGAATATGCTCCCTTTTAAGAGGAATGTCAGAGGTTGCCTTTGTAATCTTTGAATTAAAATATTTGGTTTAATTGACATCTACGATTGGCTTGCATAAATTCAGTCATATATATGAATTAAAATATGTTATTTGATTTATTGGGGGAGCCTTACACCATTAACCGTGTGTGTAGGTACCAAAGTCAATCATATATATGAATTAAAATATGTTATTTGGTTTATGGGGAAGCCTTACACCATTAATTGTGTGTATACAGTACCAAAAGTAGATGGAGTTAATGCATGAAGCGTGATAGGAAGTGTGGGTGAATGTGCAATTGATAGCTCATAAAGCTAATCAATGTTTTATACTATGTCACATTTTGCACCATTAATTGTTCATATCTACATGTAAATACAATGTATTTGAAGCTTTAAGCCACTTGCATAGAGTGGTCAATTGTAAACATACATGTACTTTAATTAATGCAAAATGACTTTATTTTTGTGCAACATTTTGTGTTGAAAACATTTATGTACCAATAGATGTTTAAATTTGTTTTTTTTTTTTTTGGTTAACTACACATTAAGTAGTGAACATATATTGGTGTAATTTGTAGATATTTATTGGCATAATTAAAACAATGTAATGACTAAAATAAAAGTTTATTAGGGGGTCAACTAAGCATGAAGTAAACAACAATTAGATCATGGGCAACAATTGACACATTTCCCCCTAATGTGTGTGCTCTCTTTCTTTCTTCTCTCGTATACAAGTAGAATGAAAACATGAAAAATGCAATCCTTTTTACCTTCTATTGCTTGTGGCTCTTTCTTTGCACTCCACACTACGTTCAGCACTCAAGGATCAATTGAATTCATTAAATTAGGTGCCACTTTTCTTAATATGTGGCAAAGTTAAATTTAACATCTATCGCCACTTATTATGGCTCGACCCTAAACTGTTATGAGCACTCTATACACAGTTTGGCCTTGGCTGCTAAAATGCCTTTCATTAATGGTTTTAAACTCCTTAATATATTCCTTAAAGTTGGCTCTCAATGCAATGTTAAATTGCATGCCAAATATAGAAAGCATCACCCCATGAAGGGCTTGACCACTATGCCAATATGCCATTCTTACTTATGGCTTAAATGATGGTTTGAAAAGTACATTAAAGTATGTTTTAATTGCCATTTAGTGGCTGACAAAATAATATGAAATGGCACACCACTATGGTGGCCATTACTATGGTTTAATTGCCACCCAAAAAGCCTTCAAACATGCCATCGATTGAGGCTTCTATTCCTCTCAATGCTGTCATAAAAACATATTTAATTCACCTTTAATACATGCTTTAAAAAGTATGATAATTTTAAAATATAATCAACATATTATATATAATATATAATATATATCTATATATATTTATATATAATACATATCTATATATATATATTATATATTGGTATTAAAATCCATATTGTATATCGTGTATATATAATTTCTATACATACGTATAATATTTTAACTCATATACATATATACCTATATATATTATATATAATTACCAATTATTACAATTTCATAATAATTGATTTATCTTGTTCTAAAATCAAGGTTAATTAATTGATTAACATATTGTTTCATAACTTAAACAATTGTATTTTCCTTTTCAAAAAAAGATAACCAAGACTCAACTAGGTTAGACTTAATCTTTCGACTCAACTCGACACAACTTAATTTTTGACATAACACAAAAATTGACTCAATGATAGGATTAGGGTAGACCTATGTGAGTGTGTGCGAAACTCAATTGGCATAACCTCTTTTGTTTCGGTCTATATTCCTCTCTTCGGTGATGCTCTCCCTTTCCCTCTAGAAGACAAAAATTAGTCCTACATTTCACTTAGAAATCATTCAAATATTTAGTCATTATAATTCATGACATTATCAAAATCTTGTTTCAATCATATAATCATCAAAATTCAAATACATTTCATTGTATATAATCTCATCATAATGTTATATAACATAAAGTCATCATCAAGTATCAAAATGCATTTTAACATAAACAGTTAAACGTAACTTGGTAAAACAATATTGGGGTGTAACATATCTCCTCCCATAAGTATCATCGTCTTCGATGATTCAATGTAGCTCATAACATAAACATAACAATTTTTTTAGCAATTTTAAGAAGCATGAAATAAATGAAGAAATTTGTGACAAATTTCATTATAGTCCTCCCATGTATCATTGTCCTCTACATATTGGTCCCATTGGACCTTGCACTGAGTGACCTCTTTGTTACACAGGTGGAGACTGTGTGTTTCGAGCACTTTGAGAGGTCAATCGTTACCACCCCTGGGTCCTGTACTTGTAGTGCATTCTAATCAACTATGTGATTAACACCTGTTATACTTTTTAAGATAAGATACATGAAACACATTGTGCATCTAGGCAAGAGTTGGTGGTAGAGAAATTCTATAAGCAACTGGATTGATCACTTCAAAAACTTTGAAGGGAGCCAGATATATAGGAGCTAGTTTGGATGACTTCCCAAACTTTGTGGAACTCTTTTAAGGTTTGAAAAAGAAATTTTTCTTCTATTGAGAAATGTTTTGGTGTACACTTAGCATCAACATAGTTTTTCTATCTATCATTCACCTTCGCTAATCTCTTCTTGATCAATTTGTTCTGCTCTTCCATTTTTGACAATATTTTTGGACTAAGGTTAATCCTATCTGCTAGATTATCCCAACTTATAGGAGTTTCACATTTTATTCCATATAATGCTTCAAATGGAGCCGTATTTATTACAAAATGATAGGAATTGTTGTAAGCAAATTCTACAAGTTTAAGATGATCCCCCCACTTGTATTGCTGATCCATGCAATACACCCTCAATAGATCTCTAGAACTTGGTTTACCCTTTCCGTTTGACCATCTGTCTCAAGGTGATAAGCTGAGCTTATATTCAATTGAGTTCTAAATGAAGAAAATAGGCAAACCTTGATGTAATGTGCACATCCCAATTTTCTCAATCTTCTCAAGAAATTTGTGCAACCTAAACACTTCCCGAACAAACTTACGGGCTATGACGAATGCTCGATCTGTTAAATTCCCAAGTATGAAGTGAGCTATTTTGGTGAGTCCATCCACCACTACTAGTCTAATATTATGCCTATTTCTAGACATAGGAAGACCTTGTACAAAATCCATATTGATGATCAACCACTTCCACTCCGAAAACTCATGAGGATATAGAAGCCATGTTCGGTGATGGCATTCAACTTTTACCCTCTATCATTCTAGACATCTAGCTACAAATCTTGCAACATCTCTCTTCATTCCTTTCCATAAATATAGTGGTTTCACATCCACTAGAAGTTTTGTCACTCCAAGATGTCTTGAATATGGTGCATAATGAACTTCTTTCCACACAATATTTCTTAAATCCTCAAAATTTGGAATGTACATTCTTCCTTTGAACCTTAACAATCCATCTAGTTCAAAATAGAACCCATTATACCTCGAATCTTGAGGATTTTCCATGAGAGCTTGCTTAACTTTCTTATAGTACTCATCTCCCATTGACTTTTGCAATACTTGGATTTTGAAATATGTGTGAATAGAGATCATCAAGGAAATGCGTATCCTTCAAATTAGAGCATCCACTACCTGATTTTCCTTGCCCTTAATATAACTAATCTCAAAATCATAATCAGATATCAAATCTAACCACTTTCTTTGTCAAGCATTGAGATATAGTTGGGTGAATAAATATTTAAGACCTTGATTGTCTAACCTTAACTCAAAAGGTTTTCCTAGCAAATAATGCCGCTATATTTGCAATGCATGCACAACTGCTACCAGGTCAAGATTATGAGGAGCATAATTTTGCTCATATGTCTTTAGCTTCCTCAACTCATAGGCGATAATTCGCCCTTCTTGCATAAGCACCCCACCTAATCCTTCTCCCAAGGCATTGGTAATAACTTAAAAATGACCTTCTGGATCAGGGAATTTTAGTATTGGAGCCAATGTTAACTTCTCTTTTAGCTGATCAAATGCCTCCTACATTTTTATGACCAATCAAATATTTTACCTTTTCTTTGTAGAGAAGTGATGTGAAAGGAAATCTTAGAAAATTTAAACATAAACTTTCTATAGTAGCCTACTAAACCCATGAAACTATGAACTTTGTGCACACTTTGGGTGTAGGTCACTCCAAAATGACTTTGAACTTTGTTGGATTTATTGCAATTCCCTCAGTTGAAATTACATGACCCATACATTGTACTTATTTTTGAAAGAAAGTACATATTGAAATCTTTTCATACAATTTGTGCTCTCTCAGATGTTGAAGAACAAATTGCAAATGTTGGAGATGTTCCTCCTCATTCTTAGAATATATAAGAATTCCATTCAAAAACACTAGAAAAAACTTATCTAGGCAATCTCTAAATGCATTGTTCATCAAATTATGAATACTATCGGGGCATTCGTCAATCCAAAAGGTAAGATTGTGAATTTGTAGTGCCCATACCTTGTTCTGAAGGCTATTTTATGAATATCTTTATCCTTGAGCCTTAATTGATGGTATCTAGATCATAGATTGATCTTTGAAAATACTGTTGCCTCCACACATTTGATCAAAAAGATCATCAATATGTGATAAAGGATATTTGTTCTTTATCGTTGCTTTGTTAAGCAT